>JBAMJR010000011.1:3920000-4182500 GCA_038501785.1 Myoxocephalus aenaeus
CTATAAGTCATGAATACTTCATTTACAAATGGGGAATTCATCATTTATAAAGTATGAAACCATAGGTTGTTAAGCATGAATAGAACATTTAAAACTGTGTTTATAAATGAGTTACTAATGAGTAATTCATGTTGGAGTAATGCTTTATAAATGATGAATTCATGATGAATTCATTGTTTGTTAATGCTTTACTAATGCTAAAAAGTGTCTACCTATTATAAAGTGCTACCAACATTTTTGCTGATTTATCGTCAGTAGCAGGCAAATAAACAGTGTTTGAAGCCGTTGTGCATTAAGAGGCCATTGGTTTTCTTGCTCAGTAGAAACAGTTTATTCAGAGACGAAATCAATACCTTAAAACAATAAAAATACAATATTGCACTATACATTATGGGCTGGAGGTGTGATAGGTTTACAGTGACCACATTGTCTCATATGGTTTTCAATGAGAATCTAACTAAAATGGAAACTTTTAAGACATGACAAATTAGTCCACTGTGGAATACAAGTGATTCAAGCATCTCAGGTCATTGCAACAAAAACATCCGAAATTGAATTTCAAAATATTTCCTGTTGTTTTGTTTGCAGTAATATTTCTTTGCACACATTTTTTGTAGTCTTGCTTGTCTCTAAGTTACAACAGGGCATTACGTTTTTTCACATTAACCTCATAAACAAAACATGTTGGTCAATACAAACTCAGTTTTTAGTCAAACATTGTTCAAACTCAGACCTTATTTCAGACTCCAGTGGGGATTCCAAAGATACTTTTTCAATCTTAACTCTTCTCAATGGAACAAAGGATGATCAATGAATGTGATGTGGTTAAAGCTACATGCTAAATAGTTGCACTACTAGCAAACTGCACACAAACACTTTTATGAATCAATTAATAATGTTATTGAAGAATTAAGGGAATCTCTTTTGTTTGTGTAACAAAGCCCTTCCTCCAATACTCTTTCATTCTGTAGCTTCTGATGTGGCCAACTTTGACGGCAGCAGCAGCCTGGTCTACAGGAGGAGTGTACGTCCGAGCTGGGCGGCGATGGAGGTGGTCTCTCTGAAGTTTAAAACCCTCAAGAATTCTGGGACGCTGCTTCATGCCGAGGGGAAAAGAGATCACAGCCTCACTTTGGTGTTGGAGAAGGGACGGCTGCTGCTCTACCACCAACAAGGTATCGACATTATTCTTCCAATATTTAGATACGATAAGGCAAATGATTCCCAGGGGAAATTCACATGAAATAGATAAATAACTTGTTGAAGGACATTGTAAAAAAGAAAAGAAATTAAGGATATTAGAGACGCTAAAAAGCAATGGTAAATTACCATTAGTGCAAACATTAACGTAAAAGAAATCTAGTCGTGCAAATTCTGAAGCCAAGATGTGTGTACTACACATAGTAAGAGTAAGTTCGGTACGAATAATAAACTCGGCACACATAATAAGATGTAAATGTATTATATGTAGTGTATCATACATACAGTATTTAGTAATAATACACTACTGTATAATATGTATTTGAAAGAAATGGAAACAAATACCATGATATAGCAAATAATATAATATAAAAATAAAATGTGTACAGTCATATACGAGTAGAATAGTGTTAACTTTCACTCTGACTGAACCAAACAAATCAAGAACTAATGTATTTAATAATTAGCAGTTTGCACTAAACGGTATATTGCTGTCAAATTTGTGTGAATGTCATTTGTGTGTGCGCTTGGTGCACATGTGAGCTCAGAGCTTTATGATATATATGTTTTAATCTTCTGGAATCTTCTTGAAAAAGATATCTATTAAAAAAACTAAATATAGATTGCAATCTCTTTAACACAATTGCTGGTGCTAGTGGGGCTGTAGACGAGTATCTTAATGGATCTTTAATCATTTGTTCATTCTTGACAAACACAATCAAGGACTTCACACTTGCAACACAGAGGGAATGCAGTTACATTTGTGGGGGAACGATACACAGTGTTAGTTGAATTCCTGGATTGATCCACATGGATTGAAAGCGTTTGGTGTAATGTTGCTGAATCTTTGGATATTGGAATTGAATCAAGTGTTTTGTAACTTAGACGTTTTTTTTCCAGCAAACACTGCAGCTGTATCTATCTGTTCATTGCTCTCTGAGTAAATGTCAGCTAAACACCAGTGTGTTTTTGTCCCAAAAATGAAATGGAAGGAGCTTCAAGTTGGTCTGTGTCCATCTACTGGATTGCTTGTGTGTTTGTCAGATGTGATTTCTAAGATACCACTGATCCAATTTTGAGAAGACTCAGGGGTATTACGCTTTTCTCTACTTAGGCCGATTAACTCAGTTCAGTGTTTACTTGTTTGTCCATATGTCGCAAGCAATATCTCAGACAAAACTAATCAGATTTTGAATAAATTCGGGGAATTGGTGCTGTTCACCATTGCAGACGTGTAGTTGCAGGTCAATGACTGTGGAGGAGGACAGCTTCATTTGTAGGGGAAAACATGTTTTGTCTTGTGTTGTTTTTTTCCCCAGACTTTTTTTCACTCTCTCGTCCTCGCTCTGTTTCTCTCTCAGTATGACATCTGCTTTCATATTCTCTTTTTAATCTATGATGGATGAACTTTGAGGAGCACAGTGGGTTAGCACAGCACAGCACAGCACGGTCCATGGCCCTAAACTGCATAGAACGGAGCACTGTGGAGGCAATGTGTGTTTGTGTTGGTGTAAACAAGGTTAAACCTAAGGTGTTGTCGGACTGCCAGACCGTCGTATTATCTCCATATGGCAGACCTCTCATCAACCATGCCATCTGGATGCTGGAGTACTCTACTGCTCTGCTCACCAACCATTCTTTTACTTTCTACTTTTGGGTTAACGCTCTTTCTGTAATTTAAAAATGATTACATCCCTGTAGTTTTTAACAATATTTACAGGAAAAGCAGGAATTTTCTTTTGCCCTTATTACGTTAATTTTGGATAAGATCGGTTCACATATTTTCAAGTCTGACACAACACTTAGACTGTATATAAGAAGTGGACATAGTCCTCATGACTTCACCTATTGGTTTGGGTACTACGGTTTGTAAGCCTTGAGTTCGTCATCTTGGTTTTCTGCAACCAGAAGTAAGATGAGACAATGGACATTTTTAATCAAGCAAAATGTTACAGTTCACTTTTATGAACTCAAAGCATACTGTAAAAGGGTTAAAGTTGTAAGACAAAAACATGGGTAACTGCCAGACCGGACAACCCTTTGGTAATGACCTGTCAATCACAAGGTAGCCACGCCCTAAAGCCAGTAGATGCTTGATGGCACAATCTGTTAAACACTGCATGGGCCTAATGATAGGTCAAACATCTTTAACAACATTCAAACTGGGCTTTGGAATGCCCTCTAAACTTTTGGCTCAGTTCACCATGTGGAAATGTGGAAAGATGTTTAAAAGTGTGTGCAGTTAGAAGGAAGGACAGTCTGTCACATGCAGAAATGTTATTTCAGTGATTTGGGGCATGAGAGAATTTGGCTGTAATGTTAGCACTATATGCTGTCTTCACTTCACCTGTTGGATCACACACTGCACTCTGATTTGGGAATGGAGTATCTATCTTCAATGTCTGATTAAGGCACACTTAAATCAAGTCAATGTAGCAGCTTCATTTCAAGTTTTATTTAGTTTTTTAGAAATTAGAAATGATCCTTTATTAATCCCTTTGGGTAAATTCTTCTCTGCATTTGACCCATGCTTGAGTTAAGGAGCAGTGGGCTTCCCTGTGAGGCACCCAGGGAGCAGCTATGGGTTCAGTGTCTCGCTCAGGGACACTTCAACATGTGAGCTATGGGGGGGACTGGGGATCGAACCAGCTACCTTGTGGTTGCTGGACGACCACTCATCCCCCTGAGCTACAGCTACGTTTGATTTGGCTGTCATTTTATGACTTTTTAGATAACTGACTTAAGATTTGACGGGACATGACATGAAATGGTGGTCCCCTAGGGGCGCAAACTGGGATGTTACATTGGTCACTGACTTAGTTCTCAATAATAATAATTGTTTGTTCAAGTAACTACAACAGTTGCATTGTATATATTGATGTTTAAAGAAGACATCTTTCATTCAGTACAATAGATTAGATTGACTTTATGATCCACCTTTATGAGCCAAATCTTTTTCCTTTTGATACAACAGTAACATGTCTGCAACCAACTCAAGATTTCCTAAGTTTTTACCTCAAAGGAAATACAGTATGAAGAGGGACAATTGTGGGACCGTTAGCAAGTTTCCTTTTTGAAATATATTAAACAACTTCAGTCGCAGTTGATCCCCAGAGTTTCCCATTTGGGGATTTTGGCAAGCTTGCAAGAACGGGCCCTGGGAAAGCTGTGCTCAACTCATTTCCTTCACGCTCCCCACCTCTGGCGCTGTGTCTGTAGGACCCTCCATGCATTCCCTCAACGCTGTTGGTCACACTGCATTTTAACATCTGTTAAAAGCAGTCGTTGCAATTGCATGTAATGCTTACTTATCTGACTGCTGCCTTATCTCTTCATGGTGTGGTTTCTCAAACAACCACACACAATAGCCAATATATCACTGCATTGTGCTCTGCAGTAGTTGATTTAATAATGTATCTATTCAGTGGCGGTAGTTGTGCAATGCCTTCTTTACCGTAGAGACATGCTGGATTTCACTTGGTTGAAAATGTGCCACCAGTAGTGCCACCAGTAGTGTCACATATCTGCAATAGCAATCTGTCTGACATCGGCTTTCTGAACGACGCTTGTCACATCTCCCTGTTAGACCTGAAGTGATAGTCAAGAAACTGCTCAAACAACTCAGCGTAGCCGGGAACCAATATAAACAGTGTTCATTTTTGTATTAGAGCAGAGATTATATTGAGCTATGATAACCCAGTGATATCGCCAATACTGAAATAGAAAAAAAAGAATCACAGCGCTGTCATTGCATGCTTCACTTTCTGGCTCTTGTTGTTTCCATGTCTGCCTTTCTTTTTCTGTTTCTTCAGTTTTTTTTAGTGTTTCCTCACTCTCCATTGTTATTGTTATTACAGCCTTTCTCATATGTGGCCCCAATTCTGCCCCTGCTATATTTTTTTTCCAGAAGTGATTATTTGCCTTTTCAATTGCATGCTCTTTGTCTTTCTCTCCTTTTCTCCCACTCTCCCTGGAGTTTGCAGACTGCAGACAGTGTAATTTAGATCAATTGCTTGGAGCATCCACCGTGAGCCACAGCATGCTCCTCCACAGTCAGCTCAAGAGAAGAGAAGAGAAGCTTAAACTAGGGTTTCAAAGATAAAACCTGAAGATGTAATGCATTATACCCATAGCTCCAGAGTGTGGGCTATTCTCTGGGGCTCTTCATACTTTATCTCTCCCATTTGGCAGCCTGATCCTGTCGGTCCTGGGCCTCTCTTGGTGATTCATGTCGTATCATGAGATTAACAAGCTGTCTGAGACGCAGAATAGCTAAAGATGGCTAATGATGGCTAACATTGAACATCAGGGATGTGTGTAGCTTGTAAACACAAACATAAAGAGCTCGGCTAGAGCAGATGTGCTTTTGTCAAACACTGTGTAACCACCATTAGCATAAATTATAGATGATAAAAACAGTAAGACAGACATATATGCAGTATAGCAAACCGATAAACACAACAGTGAGATAGTAAGGCCCTCTCTCTCTGCCCGTAGCTGTCCAAGCAGTTGGAAAGAATTGGTTGGCTCATTAGAATTTATGTACGCTATCCAAAACCATCTCATATCTTCTCTCCTTTATATTGATCAAAATGTCAGTTTGCTCTAATGTAGCAAACTGCTTCATAATTCAGTTCACTTCTGAACCGTCACAGGGAAGCTGTAATCCACAACAGTAAATACACCGAGGGCTGGTGTGTCCTGCTCCAGTGCATTCTGGACGCGTGTTGTTAAGTATTGCTGACTAAATTAGGATGGCATCAGAGAGGCGTGCAGGCCGAGTCGCATGTTAAGCGAAACCCTGTCTTTTCTCTGTATCAGGACATGTTGTGGTTGGTTTCTGGATGCTGGCTGTGTTATGGTGCAAACAGCCCTGAATAATTAAGATTTTACAGTTATGAAAGATCATAATGATCACATATATTTCCACTAATCGCTTTAGATGAATCTCTATCTATAAAGTGTTCCAGTTGAGAAAATATAAGGCAATGAATCGTGGTGATTACCGTTGCATTTGCTTACTCTACTCCACTTTTTTAACAGTGATTTACAGTGAGCCTCCAGGAGCAGTTTCTGTTGTTAACGGCCTCATACGAGTTTCAATAAGCAGCCTCTGTATTTTCAGAGGAGCCTGAAATTGCTAAAATATCCATGGGACTCTGTAACACACTCCCCTGCTGTATAATGCGTTGCTTACTGTGGATTTCTTCTGTGTGGAGCAGCAATACAGTTTGTGTCTCAAACACAAGATAAGCTACACACATAGCTATACAGTCAGTGACATGTAAATGATTTGCCTCTGAAGATGGTGGGGAAGAGAAAGACATTTATGTTTTTATATTTTTGGTAGCAGATCGTAAAGAGGTGACAGAAAATAAGGGGAGAGAGGAGGGGTGACATGCAACAAAGGTCCATGATCTGACTTAAACCAGGGACAGTGTGATTACACAGTGTGATAACCATTTGCCTTATTTATTTATTTTTACAGAATTTACAAAATAACAAAAAAAAATAGAAATTAAACCAGAGACTATCTTGCGATGGAATCACATCAGTCACAATGAAAAATCAGTTTGATCTCAACTACACACATGTACCATTTTGTGGCTGCATCTTGTCCGGTTGTGAAGCTATAGTGGTGACTAAGTCTGTCCACAGACAGACAGACAGACAGATGGACTGTCTGAATATTTATGTGTTTTATAAATGTTATCAAGTGTTACATGATATAAATAAGTTGTTTCAGTCCAATTTGTTTTTTATGTATTGTTTACCCTACTCTCTTTATACAAATGCTTTGGCTACATGTTTTAAAAAAAATATTAAAACAGCATGTAAATAAAGCCCATAGTTCAGTTGAACTGAAGAGACAGAGACCTGACAGAAGTGACAGGGGGGGGGGGGGGGGCACCCCAGTTTGTTTTATGGTGATAAATGAAATTCCTAACTGTGACTAAAGCTGAGAATTGGTTAAGAGAAAGTACATTATTTTTTATAGTCTAGCTGTATTTCAAATAACGGCACCACGTGACGCTGAAATGCTGAAACAATTATGACAGTCACTCCTGATAAGACCTGTCATTGTCGTCCTTCATAAACAGATTTAGAGCTTGAGCAAAGAGCCTTAATGGAGCAGCAGACAGAATATGATAAGGTGATATTGCCTCAGGGAGCTGTCTGGAACACTAGACTCCTGGAAGGTGGAAAGTAGTGTTCAGCGTAGACTTCATAGCTTAAAGACGAGACCATTCAATATTAGCCTACTCAATGTGGATAAATCAAGCAGTTGTGTTCCTTTTAGTTGGACAAATAAGACAACGGCAAGTTTAGGTGCTTTCAGATTGAACTTCCTTCCTCACAGGCGTGAAGGTGAGGAAGAGAGAGGATAATTAAGACTGCGAGGAGGAGGGAGTTTCATGAATAAAAGTGTTTCTATTGTTTTACCTCAGCCTTCTTTTATCGATCACCGGCTCTCAATTCAAGTTGTAACCCAATGCGTCACCTCATCAAATGGCATTGAAGGAATAGTTAGACATTTGGGAAATGCTGTTATCAGCTCTCATGTCTGTGCATTAAGTGTGGAACTGGAGCCAGGTTGTTTATCTTAGCTTAGATAAAGACTGGAAGCAGACAATAAACATGGCTCCATCTGAAGTTCCCTGCTGCCTTAAAAGCAGAGTTTCCTAAACGCAACTTGAATTGTTTGTTCAAAGTGGGCTCATGACTTGTGAAAATGTAAAACTAGCTGAATTAAGCAACGTAAACCCATCCATGCCCTTTTTAGACGCTGAGACCAAATTTTCGGAGAGTGTGATGATGTAGTTTAAAGACAAAAAAACAACAACATAGAAGGCGGGTCACACAAAACAAGTACTTTGATCAGGAGATTGGTGTTTGTGTTTGAAAGTGTTGAGTTATTTTGAAGTTATGTGTTTTCTCTTCTTATACTAAGTTGGTTGCAATGGTTGCAAGCCCAACCATGATGTCTTTCCTAAACATAACTAAGTGTTTTGGTTAAACCTAAGCCTAAAACCTAAGTGTTTTAGTTTGAATACACAGCGTTAACCACGTGTACACTGTGAACGTAGTGGAACGTCATAGTTTGACGGGCTGGGTCTCCCAATGCGTTACAAAGTGACTCCAAGGGTCCGGACCGAGCTTCAGTTTGATTCAAAACTAAGCTGTTGAGGTTGCAACGACCCCTGTAACTGTAACTACAATGCTGGAAACAAAGCAGACAAACACAAAGAGGTCCAAATAGTTGCTTCAAGTAAAATAAAATAAATGTATGCTGCCATTAGCTTCAAAATTACTACCAGCCTTCCAACAAGGTATTTATACCATTGGTACATGTAAGTAAATTACATTAACTCTTTCAATATCAATCTATCATCTCTCCATCCCCTTTAAAGACAATGTCCTTCATAATTAATGACTCGGTGTATCCTGCGCCCTCTCTTGTAGCTCCTTCTGTCAGCAAAAACTCTTTTCTCTCCCAAAACGTGAGGGGATGGAAAGATGGATCCACCAATTTGGACCTGCTGGTGTTGGGTCTGTCATTAATTATGTCCTGCTGTCATTTTGCAGCCTCATCATGTATCGCGCTTCTTCCTCCTCCCTGCCAGCATACAGATATTTGTGCTCTCTAATGAGAGAGGGTGACCTCAGTGACCCCACCTCCCCGTTTGAAACAAAGATGGGAATATTCAACTGAAGCTGCAATGTTTCCATGACTTTTTTGTTAAAGAACATGAACCTTCCTTTAGATTTTCATACAGGAATAGGAAGCATTTAAAAATGTTTCCTTCAAGCATGTTTGTCCTATCCAGTAGAAGGACACATAATACTAACTGCAAAGTGTTTTCTAGGGTTGTACACCTCAGGAAAAAAAAATCCCATTTCCTCAGCAGGAATTGCACATTCAAGGATTTCTGCCATAGCTGAAGACATTGCTCAGCTACCATCAAAACACCACAATCGATTGTTTTTCACATCCTCACCTTCCTTGCAGGTGTGAGTTCATCCTCCGGCGGACAGCTTCTTGTTTCTGTGGGTAGTCTGCTGGATGACCAGCATTGGCACCATGTAAAGCTGGAGCGGCTCAGCACTCACCTCGACCTCACTGTGGATACAAATACTCATCAGGTCCACATACCAGCTGAGCTCAGCCACTGGGACATCCACCAGGTGAGAGAAGCTTTTCAGCACACAAAAAACGGATGTTTCAAAGTGGTACTCTATTTAGAATGCATTTTATGTATCAAACTCCTGTCCACTTAAAAGTTGGCGACCAACATTTTTTGGTTTTGTCCTTTATGGAATATGGATGTTCTGGTCAGCTTGAGTTCAGGTTGGTTGCAATACTGAGCATACTAGAGCATACTGAGTCTCAGTCTATGAATAAAGAGAATATTTCTATGAATATTTTTTCATTGTCAAAACTTCAGACAACTTTTCCTTCCTGCAGGGTGTGATGGTTATTATATATTTGTGTTTGTGTGTGTTGTTTTCTTATGCAGCTAAGTCTGGGAGCTGTCCAAAGCCATGGACTGCAGAAACCCATTCTCTCCAACAGGAACTTTCATGGCTGCATGGAAAACCTGCTCTACAACGACCTCAACCTGATACACCTGGCTAAAAAAAACAACCACCAGGCCTCTGTGGTGGTAAGTCAATGTGTTGCTGCATCTTTGGAACTAGTTTTTCTTCTTATAAAGAAGTAGGTGGGCCGCGGCGACTCACCTTTACCAGTCAGGCGTGTGGTTGGGTCTATAGTATGTACCAAAGCAAACAAACTTGAGAAGAAAAGTAGACTTAGTAACATAAATTAGGGAGGTAAGGAGGTAGATAATGAAAATGAGGAGAAGGAGATGGAAACTGGCACTTTATGATGTATAGTAGACATCACACAGGTTTGTTTCATATGAGTTTATAATAATGGGAATCAATGTAAAATATGTGCCTCACATTGTGCTGAATAGGATATTTCCCTCAACACATTATACTAACATACCATATCCCTTTTGCTGAGTATCTTTAATTCCCTCAATAGATTATCTGTTTTTTGTAATGTGTAATGGACATTTATATCATGCTAATCTGATGCCTTTTTTTTTTTTCATTTCAGAATTTCTGTTTCTCAATGTCATGTAGGGATTAGCAGAGCTGAGACAAATAGTATAAGTGAGTTCAAACGCTGTGTGACCCTGATGCCACCGGTTTTCTAGCTTATTTTAACGGCTCAGCTGATATCAATATGGTAATAAAGATGTCCTTTTTCAGTTTCCTTTTTTTCGCAGAGCTGCTGATGAGACCTCAGTGACACAGAGTCAAACCTAGTCAGCCTCTGCAACTAATGAATATTAATGTTTTATTATCTCTTTCATGATCATTCTCTCCATCCCTTCCTTCCTCTCTTTCTCAGGGCAATGTGACCTTTTCTTGTGCTGAGCAAGTTTCAGTTGCTGTGACGTTTACTGACTCCCAGAGCTTCCTGCAGTTGCCAGGATTGACATCTTGGTCATCAGGTGTTGTCTCTGTGGCGCTGCAGTTTCGCACATGGAACAAGGCTGGGCTTCTCGTGACCTTTGACCTCTTACAGCAGGAGGGCACAGTCTGGCTGTACCTGAGTGAGGGAAGACTCCGCCTACAGATTAATAAAGCTGGCAAGGCCCAGCTGGAGTTGAGCGCAGGTTGGTCCAAGCAGGATTTTGCTGAGTTACACCTACAGAGAGGTATGTTACCCATGTTGTTCAGCTTTGTAACAGAGATGACATAACAAGTTCTCATAGCTCAGATTCATGCTACAGCTTCTTGAATATTAAAAGCCATAGTCTCAAGGTTTGAATTGCATGTCACAGTCTTCCTCAGTGGATAGTTGGCTCAGTCATGACTCGGCAGTATTGAACTTCTGACTTCTATAACCCCTGTCAAACTCCGTCTGCAGTGGAAGACCATGATATGTTGTTGGAAGCTCCAGTACAAATTGATCAATTAAGATGTTTTTGTCAAATCCAAATTCTTCTTCTAAAATGTCATATTTCTTCAGACTTGGCTACTCATTATTTCAGTAATTTAAGTAACACACTCAAACTTAACTTACTACATATTAAGGAGCTGTATTTAACATTGTGGACATTAATATAGCAGCAAAACAATAATTGTCTATGTAAAGAAATAGTGGAGTAATGTCTCTCAGAACAGATAGTTGCTCTCCCTCTGTGTGTGTTGTTATCGGAGCTTCTCATTGCTATTTTGGCTGGCCGTGTGTGCTTTTAGTGCATGTTAAGTGCATGTGAGCGTGCCTCACTAGTAAGCTGCTCAGCACTGCTGATAATGCCGTCCCAGCTGGTAGCAACATCGTGGAAGTGTAGCACACACCCTCCGGTACCCTGTCACCTTTTGCTCTGTCAGCCATAGTTTCCATTGTTAGCACTGATAGCACCCCTAGCTGTGTGCTGCCGGCTTGCTGTCAACATGTAGAGAGAGCTGTTGAGAGTCAAACAAAATGCAGTGAACAGATCCATAAAACTGTGATTCATGTTCCTGACTTACTGGAAAACCCAGATAACAAAACAAAATAAAAGAATCACTTGTACGTGAAGGTCATAATGAAAATGGAAACTAACCCAAACAGGTAATTTATTTAGCATTTTTGTTTGTCTGTCTGTGTGCTTAAAGGCTCAGGTCTGAATGATGGTCAGTGGCATCGTGTGGAGCTGAACTCCAGACAAGATCATCTGAGCATCACAGTGGACGAAGACGAAGGAGCCACAGCTCACACCAGCGTCCCACTTCCTCTCACCACAGACAGTCAACTCTTCTTCGGTGGTAAGAAGACATAACAAAAAAACATGCATCAGCAAAAAAAAAGATTTACCTGATTGCAGCCACAGCTGAGGAGAGCTGCCAAAGAGGGGTGTATCTTTTAAACAAAGAACCTTCTCTTGTCAAATAAAAGTCTACCAAAAGTAGACTTCAAGTTGTGAAAACTGCTGACATGGACATTTACAACTGGTTAAAATTCACAGAGGTAACCAGGTAATAATTATCATCATGCCACCCAGAGAGGAATGAAGTCATAAAGCTGTCTAGTCTTTCCCTCTCCACTCCCTCCTCCACCTCCACCACCTCCTCCTCTTCCTCCTCCTCCTCCTCCTCCTCCTCCTCCTCTCTGAATCACTGTATAGTGTTATACAACACTTTGGCAACATTAAAACAAACATTAAAACATACATTCCTAAGCTGTATTGCCTTATTTGTAAAGAAAATGCACTGTATGGCTTGTTAGCTGCAAAGGGAAAATGTCCAAAAACAGACACTCAAACCGGCGTATGATCAAATATGGTGCCTAAGTTTTTCATTTTCCGTAATTTCACTAATTTCACTAAGTCCTCCACAAGAAACATGCATGTAATCACTTAGTGCAACTATTCAACCATGACATGCGTGACCATATATGGTTACTTGCCCGATAAAGGGCTAAACGCCCTTTTTACCAACCACAATACCAAAACTGTAAGATTATGGAACAGTGAGTTTGACTCCAGTGGTGATGTGATTTGTAATCCCCAAAGTGAAACACTGCATATCAACAACTTCCTCCATGAGTCATTATCACTGCCATGAGGAAAACAGCTCCAACAAAATCTTCTTTTGAGCTCCTAAAATTCAAAGTGACAGTAAACAGTGACTCATCCTTCCTCCCTCCTTTGCTGGGAAGTGTCGAACTCTGTGCCTGATGGGCTGACTATAATTAGAGCGACGTAGAGCCCGGAGCAGGAATGCTGTATTATGCCGCAGATTGCCACCATCCAGGATCAACCTCAAGCATGAATCATGAGCTCATTCACATCCTTTGGCGAAGAGTGGTTTTATATGAGAGCCCCCTCATACCTACAGTAAGAGCTTAGATGAGGGTACACAGAGAACCAGAAATCAGTCTCATCCGATACACATATATCGAGGAGGACAACAAACCCTTTGTCTATTCTGCAGCGATGTTTGAGTAATTAGTTACTTATGCACATTGAATCTGAAATCTCTACTGCAGGGAGGAAATGGGCACAGGAAAGTCCAGTTTTTGTTCTGGGGTGGAAACAAATAGGAGCTAGTTGCAGTAGTAGAAGATGTACTCAGAAGTATAAATACGACAGTGTAGAGAAATACTTAATCATTCACAAATGTACTTAAGTCAGAGTTCAAAGTGTAAAATACACACAAAAAAAAGTAAAAGTATTCATTTTGCAGAATGATTTATTTCAGAATAATGTATATTTTAATATTGGATTGATGCAGGAATGTGTACATCACTATGATGTTGCAGCTGGTAAAGGTGGTACATTTGTACTACTTTATACAGTGCTAGCTTGTGTGTTTTAACCCCCTGTAGATGATGATGGTGAAGTTTAAACCTTGTAACAAAGCTGGCATCCGTAACTTCCCACATGCCATGATGAAGTTAGACGTATACTAACACTGTTGCTTTTCAAGTAAAATGTATTTAATTCCATGTTTATGGATGGTTCAGTCAAGAAAATAACATATAAACAAATACAAAGCTGCAGACCAACCACTGATAGAGTGCCATGTGTTTTCCTCCCTAGGATGCCCTGTTCAGGAGAGCGGTCAGGAGTGTAAGAACCCCTTCAAAGTGTTTCAGGGCTGTATGCGTCTCTTAACTGTGGATAACCAACCGGTTGACCTGATCAAGGTGCAACAAAGGCTCCTGGGAAACTACAGCCACTTGCAGATTGATATGTGTGGCATCATCGACAGGTTGGTCTCACTATCTGAGTTTATTTTTACTGCTGTTTTCTTATGATGTTCCTCTGCTTTGTGTGTTGAGTTGGTTCAAAGTAGTTTCCACAGTCAATTTGGGATTTGGGAAAACAGTGATAAGAATAAGCACTCACTTTGTGATTTATTTTCATTTTGCCCCTTGGTTTTGGACCACATGTTTGAAAATCATATTATAAATGTGTTGCATAGAGGTGGTCTTTCCTTTACCATACTCAACTTGATACACAGGTGGAACATTTTGTATTTTATTAGCTGCTGTCCTCTTTAAAGACAGTTGAAAACACAAGTATAGTTATAGAAGCAGAAAGCTGTAGACGTCCTCAAGGTGCTTTTATTGGCAACACAAAAAACATTACTGTCAACAAGACTTGGCAATTGTCAATCTATGACGCAAGAATAAACATCTAGACAAGGGAATAATGATTTAAAGCACACAAGCTCTGTTAAAATACAAAGCCAACAATTAATTGATTCTACTTTTTCTGCACCATATAACTCCATTGA
Organism: Myoxocephalus aenaeus; assembly: GCA_038501785.1. NCBI lineage: Eukaryota > Metazoa > Chordata > Actinopteri > Perciformes > Cottidae > Myoxocephalus > Myoxocephalus aenaeus. Next base: position 3,934,506 of record JBAMJR010000011.1, read on the forward strand.
ACTCCTTTGTCACAATACACCTGGCCAATGTAGTTCAGTTTCAGTCTATATATTCTTTATAAATTCATTAAAATGTTCTTTGTCAATAGCAACACATGGGCTGAGATTGAGGCAGATGAATGCACGGTTGGCTTTGGTCTTTTTATACATTGTGTTGATAATAACAAAAATATAGAATATCATCAGCCTTATTCTTGAACTGAGCAGTTTGAGAGACACAGAGAGACTTGGGAGTAAACTGGGGAGAAGTATTAAAGACTCAGCAACCAGAACAGAACTAGTTCAAGGTATATTTAAACCACCAATAACATGAAGGATTTTAAATGGCGCTCACTGGTTGGACCGTCCCAGTGGCTGTCAGTGTGGACAGAAAGTAGTACCTTGGACAGCTCTCATCCTGCTGACTGACTGAAGTGCAGAACCTTGGAGAGCGCTGCATCAGTCTCTTTTTTCAAAGTTTACTGCATTTGCAGTCATATTTGCTTTTTAAACCCATTCATGTAATATAGATTAATTTATATAAGCTTTGTAATGGGTGCATTTTTCTGTTCAGCAAGTTTTTTTACAATTATCTGTGTATATTCAGATAGATGCATAGATATAAATAAAAATACACATTCACCAAAAAAGAAGTGAGGTGAATAAGAGGTGAATACAAAATAAGGTGCCACCTCACATTACAATCAAGGGGATGCAAAAAGTCAACCATCTGACAGCCTGCTTACTGAGGGCTTTTGACTCTAGGAAAAGCTCTGGAGGAGTATATTTCTTATCATCCACACTTCTCCTCACACACATATATACTTCCAAATCTGAACCATCTCTCTGTGGAGGCTAAAAGACTTGAGAATGAAACATAGAATAAAAAAGATCATGTTGAATAATCCCTCCCTAATGCACAAGAGAAATCTGGGAATTAAAAGTGAGCAGCAGACATTTATTTTACCGGTAGCACTTTATAAAAACTACACACAATTTAGCATTAGTAAAGCATGAATAAACACTTAATTGATCACTTATAAAGCATTATAACTCAGTTACTAATGAGTGTTCATGTTGGACCAATGCTTTATAAGTGATAAATTAAGTGTTTATTCATGCTTTACTAATGCTAAATAGTGTGTAGTTATCATAAAGTGCTACCATTTCTCCTAAACTACCATTCTTGGCCACAACTGTCTTGGCCAACTGTCTTCATGAGAGAAATAATGTATAAACCAGGACCGCTAAAGCTGTCTCCACATGTTGTATCTTGTTTGTTTAAAACCAAGTGTAAGGACCACAATTTGTGGTTCTACGGGAGACTATGCGTCAAACTATTTCTTAAGAACCTTTAGGAAGCAGCGGTTTCCTAGTCTTTTAGTCACAGTGAGGTTGCCAGGCCAAAAGTATTGATCAAGCAAGACAAATTTGTTTCAACCAGGTTTGAACCACGTTTAATTGCGTACATTTTTGGACATTCTCTCCCTGATGCCATTCATGGTGTTGCAATGTGCTGTACATACGAAGAGTAACGGAAATTGTGAAAAGAATTGGGGGGAAAAAACAAGACAGAAGTTTCTTTTTTTTATTTACATTTTTGAAAAGTATATAAATAGTTTGACACGGCTCCAAAATCTGACGTGAAAAGGGTTGAGGGAGGGTGTGGCAGACATTGCTTGAAGAAGCACGTTGTTTGAAGCATACCGACACCTTTAGGACACACTTGCTGTCCAAGGCTCTGCAATCTCTGAACTTAGTACTCCCTCCTGCAGAACTCTCCTCACTGTACGAGCATGTGTTTTGAAGCAAGATCGATGAAGCTGTTTGAAGGCAGTAATTCGGACCTCTTCGCTTCTGTCAGGTTCCTGACAACTTAATAATACACCTTGTCAAAACACACACACACACACACACACACACACACACACACACACACACACACACACACACAAAGAAACACAGGTCACCAAGAGGTCCAGTCTTCTTGTTTTATTTAACGGTCTGTCTGTCAGCTATAGTGACTCTATGTCTGCACTCACATCGTACCATTAACACTCCTGTGTCATTCCCAAACTCTCCCCTGTGTGTGTGTGTGTGTGTGTGTGTGTGTGTGTGTGTGTGTGTGTGTGTGTGTGTGTGTGTGTGTGTGTGTGTGTGTGTGTGTGTGTGTGTGTGTGTGTGTGTGTGTGTGTGTGTGTGTGTGTGTGTGTGTGTGTGTGTGTGAGTGTGAAATATGTGGCAGATAATCCAGGACCAGGTGCAGAAAAGATTTGTAGTATAGATTTAGTGTGACAGGTTCACAACTTGATCCAGGCTTGTGTTTCTGAACCTCTGTAATTTTCTCTGTGTTCATATTGAGTTGCAAACTGGATCGCGAGACAATGACTGAAAACTCCACCAATGCTGCAAGATAGAGTTGCCTACTGAGTTGCTTGACTTCCAATTATTTTACAGAGGAAATTAGGTTTAATAGTTCAATCAAAATGTTGATGATGATCTTAAAATGAAAGTGAATTTTTATTGTATTTCAACCCTGTTTTAATCAGGGTAGATCTGTCGGATTGTATGTACAGGTGGAGAAGTTTAAATGCTCTTGTGGAGAGACCTGTGGAGAGACGCGATTGGGAGGAACAGCTTGCCTGATCTGAGCCCAGGTGGTGCTTTGTTGTTGGACTTTAATGCTAGTCATGGATTGGCCATAACAAACACCATGTTCGATTGTCGGGTGGTTCATAATGATACTTGGTACCAGAACACCCGAGGCCAAAGATTAGTAATCGACCTTGTGGTCGTATCGTCAGATCTGCAGCCGTATGTCTTGGACACTCAAGTGAAGAGAGAGCTGACAACTGATCACCACCTGGTGGTGAGTGTGGTTTTCAGTAGTAGTCTGACGGACAGGTAAACCCAAGCATATTGTGGGGGTGAACTGGGAAGGTCTGGCTGAGGCTCCTGTCTGTGAGGTCTTCAACTCCCACCTCTGGAAAAATGTATAGTGCATCCAGTACCTGTCAGCTGGGAAACCGGCACATGTTCAAAGCCTCCATTGTGGAAGCGGCTGCTAGGAGTTGTGGTCGGGAAGTCATCTGTGTCGGTTGTGGCGGCAACCTTTTGGGCTTGGCTGGTCCAGGTGTCTCTAACAGCAGACAGGTACTGGTTGACCAGAAGAGCTGCAGCGGTTTCCAAGGAAAAAACAGGTGTGGGAGGAGTTCAGGGAGACGATGGAGAAGGACTTTCATTTGGCCTTCAGGGAGTTATGGCAAACTGTTACATGATTCAGAAAGGGAAAGCAGGGCTTGGCTCAGGCTGTGCTCAGCAGGGGAGGAGAACTGCAGACCCAGAACTGGGGATATTGTCAAACAGTGGAAAAAGCACGTTGAGGAAGTCCTGAACCCAACCAACACATCCTCATGAAGGTTGTGGTCAAATTTCTAAACTATTCTCCCCTCTGCTGCTGTCAGTTGTCATTTCTGACTTCCTCATTCACCTCCAGTCCTGCTCCACATCCCATCAGCTCCTTTCACCACCACCCCAACTAGACTGCACGGGGGAATGTTCCTGAACTAACCACGGCATCACCGCCCCCTTTAATAGACTGTGTCACGGTGAGGTCTAATCGCAGAAGACTCCACTATATTTCTGTTGTGCACCATGTGATAAATTCACTCTAAATGAGAAACCTCCTTATTGGAATTAGCTTATTAGTACTACACTAGAGTTAATTAAATTGCACTTGGAACTATTTTGCAGCTGACTTCTTAATGTTATAGGCCATTAACAAAAAATGACCTCCCCTCGCCTCTAATAGCACCACTTCAAGCACAAATAGGCTGTTGAGAAAAATGTCTTGTTTGCATTTTAGGAGCAACTCAGAAATTAAGGCACAAAACATAGTTCCGTGGCTTGAAAAAAAAGTTTTCTTTAAAAAAAAAAACTGTAAATAAATAAAAGGTTTCTTTGTTTTTTTGGAGACAGGGTTGGGTGGGAGAGAGTTTTGTCTCTGTCTGATGCAATGCTAGTTAACAATACTAACAAAGGTATGTTTCAACTTCTGCTTCCTCTCTGAACATGCACCTGTGCTCCACTTGGAAATAAAAACGTGTGAAGTTTCCATTTATAAAAAAGATTGACACTTTTTTTATTCTAAGGCTGCTTTTATTCAGGTCCCTCCCACGCACCTGCTCATGAGAACAGACAGGTGTGCTCAATGCCTGGTGTTCCTTTTCATATCAAAATCCTTGAGAAACATTGTATTTTTAAGTTTGAACAGACACTACGGTTCTCTCTCCCTCTCTGTGTTTGTGCCTCTGTCTGTCTCTCAGGTGCTCGCCCAGTCACTGTGAACATGGAGGTAGATGCACTCAGTCCTGGAGCACCTTCCACTGTAACTGCTCCAACAGCGGCTACAGAGGAGCCACCTGCCACAGCTGTAAGCAACCAGCAACAGGGCATCTGCAGGTCTTTCAACTGCTTGATGCCTAAAATATAATGATGAGAATGGAAGTTATTAAAGTGTTGAAATGTGCTCAGTGCTTTTTAATGACCTTATCATCATCATTATGCTGTAAGGGCATGTTTTAAAGACATCACCTTTTAAGTTAATATGATAAACATGTTGGCAAGCCGTTCCCTAGTTATCAATTCAGCAGATATAGAAATGTGATAATTCTCCATGGGTTCATCACTAAAAGCCATAGTTTGGAACCTATCGTTAATAACTATAATGATGATAATAATAACTATACATAAAACTTTTTTTTTCAAAACAAGGTGCAAAGTCCTTTTGCATTTGAAATTGTGACAATTTTAAAGGACTCTACGGAAAAAAAAAAATATGCTGCCCCCCAGCACCAGCATATTAATGTTCTTCATCACTTTGTGTTGTGTCTATTTCCCTTTTCTGTTGAGAAGATAACTGAGACTTCAGCTAGCTTTGAGCCACTGCAGGGGCTCAAAGCTAGCTGAAGTCTCAGTTACAGAACATACTTAACCAACCAGTAGTACCTACTGAATTAATAAGTAGTAACTACTGCATTCATCATGCCATTTATTAATGCTTTGTAAAGCATAAATAGTCTACACTTTAGATTGTTACAGAACATGCTTAACTAATACTTAACTGATGAGTAGTAACTACTGAACTAATGAGTAGTAACTACCTGATTTCATCATGAATGCCAGCATTTTTTTTTTATCATTTACTAACACTTTACAAATGATCTTATTAATCATCTATAAGTCATGAATACTTCATTTACAAATGGGGAATTCATCATTTATAAAGTATGAAACCATAGCTTATTAATCAAGAATGAAACATTTATAACTGTGTTTATGAATGAGTTACTAATGAGTATTCATGTTGGAATAATGATTTATAAATGATGAATTAATGGTTTATTCATTCTTTACTAATGCTAAAAAGTGTCAACTTATTATAAAGTGCTACCTGTTGTTTATATGAAAGGGTTTTGCATGCTATGTGTAAAGTAACATTTGAAGTATGTTGCAGTACATGCTAAACGTTAATAGATGAGGAACTGGATTTCAAATTCTACTTAAATCCAGCCCACAATTATTATTTATATAAGAAGGAAAACCCCTTGAAATATAATTGCGGATTTGTGTCCATAGATCTAGCAAGACAACATAATTATAGTTGGAAAAATCTATATGTGTTATAACTTGTTGTCTATTGTGACTCATGCGTGTTAACATGTCTCGTGTGTTACAGTACCTGCTTACGATAGTGAAGTACTATAAATGTTATGACCTTTTGTTGTGCTTCTCTAATACAATACAGTTGAACATATTTCACCCCCTATTACTATTTGAAAGGGTAAAAAAGTGTTTTGTAGTTTTAAGATTTCTTAGATAACTGAAAAAGCAAAATACAATATTGGAAACAGAAATAGAGTCAGCACCATTCTCCTTATTAACATTTGATATTATCTAATATCAAATGTTGGAGAAACTGTGACTAAAGTCTTTGATTAATAGAGAATAGGATTAATCCAATATTCCAGTCATATTCTCGTTGCTTCTAAGTGCTTACAACAGTGAGACTGCATGTCCCCTAACACTTAATTTACTTTTCCCCAACTCCATTGTTTCAGAACTTTAATTAGCCGTGTTCAATCGGGAATAGACTAAACAGATTGTTGGTACTTTATTATACTAAATTAGAGTAAATTAGATTTTCATTTAATTTGAAAGTCTTAAAAGCTTGGCTTCCTGACACCTACAGATGGCACACTATATTATTTGATTTGTTAGTTTTACATGTGTGTGCATATTTGTTTGATACATGTATGTTCGTGCAACTCTAGCCAAGTCTAAAGGGATGAGAGGTTCAACCCCCATCCCTCAAACTGTATAATTTGGTCACAGACAGAAAACCACTTAAAGAAAATTGAGCAGTATCTTCTGTTGAAAACCGAGGATGAAGCAATTTCCTTTATTTGGGAGCATAAACAATACAATTTATTGAGAAACATGAGAGATTGCTTCCATGTTTTTATTGAAAGGAACCCCTTTTTTGTTTGCCGAACAACAGGCTGATTTGATTAAAGGTGAAAACAAATGGTGTGCCTAAACTGGTCAGTATTGAGATGTGACAATATGTTCTACTAAACTTTAACTGCTGCAGTTTTGTAAAATACACGAAACAATGACTAAAGCATCTCTGAACACATCCGTTGCACATTTTGCTTCCTCATATACTGTGTAAATCAAATTAAATATGCTTTTAATATAAAATGAGCTTAAACAAGCTTGTGGATACGTTTGCACCAAATCGGATATGCTGCTTCTTCACAAAACTAGCCTTATTGGTAATACTTAATACAGAAATAAAGTCTCACTTTATCCACTGAAAGGCAACCGATGAAATAGCATCGGCATCCTGATGTCGATGAAATCCACAATATCTTCCATTTCAAACAGCACACATCAAGGACAGAATCAGAGAAAGTGCTGTTAACTTCCTGCTACTTATTAAGTAATTTGATTTTAGAGGTATGTGAGGTTTACAGGCCATTAATTAAGACACTTACAGATCAACATTATTGGCAAACAGTGAGACACACATAGATACAGAGAAAGTCATGTTTATAGGCACAGTGCTGTAGCTTTCCTCCGCTTGAACATTAACTACTATTTTTCTGTGCAAATCTAATATTGAACCCTTGTGCAAAATGTTCTTTAATTCTGAGGAAATAACCTTGGGCTTCTTTATTGAAGGTTTCTTTGAGATAGTTTTTAAAAGTGTGGGTTAAAACACTTCCCACACCTTGTTATATTTAGTCTCGAAAGCAACAATACTATAATGCTTTTCGTGTGTTCAAAACAGTTCTATATATTGCTGTCAGAACATTTGAACTAGAACGAAAGACTTCTTGTTAGGCTCAGAACAAACCGAAAAATCATTTAACTCACTCCCTGGCGATATGGAAATGGGAAGAAGAGAAGATAGAAAGATGAAACCTAAAGGAAAAAAAAGAGGATTGGAAGAAGTTATAGAGAGAGAAAGATAAGGAGAGAGTGAGAATAGGACCAAGAGGGACTTATAGAGCAGAAGAGCATGTCAGAAAAGCAAAGTGAGTCCTAAGGCACACTGTTCTTTCTACATAAATGGATTTCAACATGGAGACTGCCGACAGTATTTTTAGGTGAGTCAAATTAGAAATGAAAGAGATTCAGGCTTTGATTACACCGCCAAACTTTGATTGAATCTTTTTACGCTCTGGTGGTATGATCAGCTCAAGGCTGCATCAGGGATCGAAACCTTTCTCCAGCTGTATCGGGGAACTGTTTAAAGGGTTTCACTGACATGAGAAAAAGAAAACACACACATGTATACAATGTGGGGTTTTCCACTGTTCATTAATTAACTCTCCTGACTTGTTTTAAATTGTAGAATATTGTTTGTGTTTGTGCGCAAACCCTATATAACCAGAGGGAATTATATACATGTTGTGCACTTTTTTAAGTATAAAGTGTATTGTTAAGCAACTGTTTTGATTGATTGATGCCTTTTGTATTGTTAATCTTGTTGGCCGTCACTGTCCTGCCTCTGGAGCAATTCACACCTGAAAGACATTCACAGGATATTATAATACAGTTTGGATACAAAACAAGCAGCTTTCCTCAAATTATGTTAATCATTTCCAGTTTTTTTCAAAAACATTTTGTGATTATTTGCATACTGTTTATGTATGACAATAAACTAAAATATCTGGAAGATTTTGGTAAGAGGACAATTACAATACATGACAAGGTATTTAATTGTTTCTGGTGATCAGGTAAAATTAGAACAGATTTGGATATCTTGTTATGAGCAAATTAAATGATAACTGAATGCATGCTTGCTTAACTATTTCAGTGGGACAGGACAGCATTACCATTATGACAATTTTCTGTTGACTTAGCCACATCTTTGACACATATGAAGCATATGTTTGTTTAGGCCGAGCACTGAAGTCCCACTCAGCTGTCACAATAGCTTTGACTTATTGATGACTCATCCGGTCAGCTACCAGCTGACTCGTGTTTTATAAACTCTCAGCCTTCACTGTCACTCTGCTGATGCCAACACTGATTGAGTTGCTGTTGCAACTCCTTCCGCCACCCCAACTTCTTGCATCTCTGGTATTGTTATCTTGATGGGTAGTTCTCCAAGCGGACTCCTTATTGCTGCTTGGATTCTTTAAGAGCTCCCTCAAGTTTCTTACTTTATAACAATTTGCTATAAATGATCCATTAATCTAACAAGTGTCTGACTGAATCGGAGCCAGCAATGCAGATGGAAGTGCAGTCTTGAACGTTGCTTTTAGGAGTTGACCGGCGCAACGATTCCTCCCAAATCTGATCGTGAGAAGCTTGATTATTGTTGATATGCTTTTAATTCTTTTTTTTTTCACAGCGAGATATGAAAAGTCATGTGAGGAGTACAAACACAAAGGCAATACATCAGGACATTATCACATAGACGTGGACGGCAGTGGACCAATCAAACCCCAGCTCATCTACTGTAACATGACAGGTAACACACAAAAACACACATCTTCACTTATGAACACACACCATATATGAATATGTTTATTAATGTATTTATTTATTTATTTATTTATCTCCGTCTGTCTGTCTCGTCTTTTTGTCTGTCCACCAGAAGATATGGCATGGATGGTGATCCATCACAATAACACAGAACTGACGAGAGTGCGTTCTTCCCCTGAGAGAAACCAACAGTCAGCCCACTTTGACTACGCTACTGAAGAGGAGCAGTTAGCAGCCGTCATCAACCAATCAGAGCACTGTGAACAGGAACTGTCCTACCACTGCAGGAAGTCCCGCCTCCTCAACACACCAGGTAAGACTTATGCCCACAGATGTTTTCTGTGTATCTGAGTTATTGAGATGGGATATTTTGGAGGACTGTGAGATGTGTACATTTTATTGTCATTGTTTGTGTTGTTTTGTTGCATTTCTTTGAGTTTGAGTGTGTTAAAGATGGAGGATGATGGCATGATGGAGTGGTAGGTACAAAGGTCTTTGCAAAGCAAGCTTTTCTGTATCTGAGGGATCTATATCTGGAAAAGGAAAGGGGTGGTGCGAATTGCTGATTTAGTTCATTTAGAACCTAATTAAAACATCAATTACATTTACAATGTGCATTTTATCCTCTTCACTCTACTGCAGCAGCTCAAGATTTATTTGCACCATCACTTGATTTCTTAAGTAAATCATCAGCTGCTATTGTCTCTGGGTTGTTTTTGTTATTCCTTCTTCTGAAGACATTGTGTTTTTTAGTGGTCGGGCTGCACTGAAGAAAGATGCTCTTTTTGTCATCAGTGAACCATCATTGAGTATCTCAGCAAAACATCAGCCTTACTTACTTATTAGGGAGAGATGTCATTCATAAAGTAGCTGCTCATTTTCTGTCCAATTTCAGCAGAGAAATCTGCAGTCAAGGCTGTAAGAGAGACAAGTGTAGTGGTGTGTGTTGAAATCCTAAACGAATGGGTGTTGTGGTGACAGCCAGATGGGAGATGATGAATAAAGGGGGAAGGTGATGGAAATTGACATGAAGACATTGCTATGTCCCATTTGATTTGCAAGTCAAGTGCTGACTTAATTCATCAACAAAATGTGTTGTTATGAGAACATAGATGAGTGAGAAATCTGTTAGAAACACTTTTCATTCAAACATCAGCTACTGTAGGAGTCATTGGGTGCATCCCAAGTCTCTAAATTGCATCCCCGTTTCCCTCACTTGCGTCTTTTCCTTGCGTCTTAGTCCCTCCCACCAGGGATGCATAGAGAGACGCAAGGAAACCAAGCGAGGAGAGAAGACGCGAGGAAATATGTTTTAAGAGACATGAGACGTCCTTTCCTCTGAAGCGTCACGTGAAGCGACGTCGGTTTCTGATGACTGCGGCCGCCTGACAGCTGATCACATCTGATCAGCTGTCAGGCGCTTTAACAGCTGACGGAGTTTTGTCCGGATTGTTTTTAGCGAACATTCCAATAAAAATACAATTAAAATATTGATAAAAATGATCGTATGTTTTCAGTTGATTTAATGGTGTTAAACTACTACTTATATTAATAAAGACAAAGTTATCATGAGTGTCAGAGTGGAGATGTTTTCTCTGTCGTCTGTTACCGTTTAATAAACTGCATTGAGTATTTATATACTGTGATGTGTCCTGCTTATACGCGCAGGATCCATTTCTACCGGCGGAATGCATCTTATTTATTTATTTATTTATTATTTACGTCGGTATGTTTTGAAATTCTGATTGTGACATCATTATAAAATAACCCACAATATAAATATAGTTTCTCTTCATTACGTGTTGTAAAAAGTGTTTCCTCTCTCCAGCTCTCTGATTTTAATTACATACATAATAAAGGTTATTGAGGGAAACAACAGATCAAATCTTTGAAGACAGTTGTTTGTGGTCCTTTTGTTGTTCAGACCTACAATGAACATATTTTAACCAGATGGTGAATAAGAAAAGATATAACATATAACTTGAGTTTAATCTGTGATCGTCTCTGGTATTAAACTCCAGCATCAGTCCGCTCAGCTGCAGCGTCCAATCACATAACAGATGAACAGTGAGGGGGCGTGTCCAGCGTTAACACGCTTCCTGGAAGCCTGCTCTCGGGGCTCCTCGATCATGGCTCCTCCGATTTCCTTTTTTCTGCCAACCACAGATGCATTGAATGTTAATGTTTTTGCATTCGGTCAGTGCAAGTGACTTAATACAGTAAGTGACGTTGCTGGCTGAGGATTTTTGGTTGTGGTGTATATTTGTGTGTGCTTGTGTGTGTGTTTCAGAGGGTTCTCCATTCACCTGGTGGGTGGGAGGTCCGGGTCCAGGTGAGATCCAGACGTATTGGGGCGGGGCTCTGCCGGGCAGCCGGCAGTGTGCCTGCGGTCTGCAGGACAACTGTCTGGATTCAAATCACTACTGCAACTGTGATGCTGACTACGACCAATGGTACTGTACCTTATTGTGTGAGTTAGAAAAAGTGAGGACGTTTTGTAATGCAAGACACATTTCCATGTCAAGGGACTAAACAAGTGGTTGGCTTTAGAATCTTACCTTTTTGATTTTCAGTGTTTAGTCAGCAATAATGCATTATAAACTGTCTTACTGAATACAAAATGCATAAAACATATCATGTTTCCTCACCTGAGGCAATGTGCGCTTCATAGAGTGATTTCCTATATTGGGACACCTTGGAGTGCACTATTGCTCCAAAAGAAAATAATGAGGGCTGTGCTGTCAAATTTTCATTACGTTCAGCCCATGTTTAGGTTAGTTTCACCAGAGACTTAACTGGTAATGTAGAGTGAAGTGTTGATTCTGTGGTTACCTGCACTTTAATACACATTGAACAGTGATTATTGATAGCTTATTTAAGTTTAATTATAAACAGAATACATGTTCAGCCATTCTAGCTTTATGACACTTGAGATTGGTTGGTGTAGCAATTTGGTCCGTAATGAACTATTTGATGGATTTAAATTAAATATTTGTAGTAACATTAATGACATAATGTACAAACATTCATGTCCCCGGACGATGAATCCTACTGACTTTTGGTGTTATCCAAAAATGGTGGTTTATGACCAAATATCTGCGATACTAATGTCATTCCCATCAGCCCCTTTACTTTGTGCTGCCAAATGTTAGCATGCTAATATGCTAAATGTAGATGGTGAACATGGTTAATGTGGACAAGCTGGTGTTAAGCAATTATCCCGTTATCATTTTGAGCATGTTAGAATGCTGATTTAACTCAAAGCACCACTGTGTCAAAGCTGAACTGCATTTGTACCACATTAAATTATTAAACATTGTATTATCACTGAAATTGTTTGGATGGACCAACTATAAAAGGAAATATTTTAATGTTTTTCTTAAGGACAGATATAAAATAACCTATAAGATGGTCTTTGTAAATAAACCTACTACTCCTGAGACTCAATGATTCAGTGGAATCTGCCCTACTGCTCCAATAAAGTCATTAATTAACAATTCAGTGTTTGCCATACTGGACAGCCATGAGACATACAGGATGAATCTCAAGATATTTCACCATCCCTCTTCATGTTTTATCCACTCCTGTATTTAAATCCGTTTATCCATGCTGTAAGCAATTCTGTATTTAGGTCACCTTCCCCAATCCTGGAACCAATTTTGCAGTTATACCCATTTTCCCACATTGTAACCAATCCTGCAACTGTCTGCATCGCCAAAGGTCCTACTCTCTATTATCTCACTGCCTTAATCTGTGCGACTCCTACTTTATTCTTATGGACTTTATTCTGCCGTCAATCTCTCATCACGTTTGCGGCACTGTGTGGGCCCGCAGTGCTAGATCTATTTTCTGACAAAATGTTCACAGCAGCAAGGCACCATTTGAAACACCACAGAGCCTAGAGAGTGACTAGTGCTGGTGGATGTGCAGATGAATCACTCAGCCTACGTTCATTAGGAAAACGGTTCCACCAAACGTCTGCAGAGACATGTTGTGTCAGCTGAAATGCTCGTCTACATTTGCTTGTGAACAAATGAAGACATGGGAGAGCTCAATGTTACAGTTTGTCCCGCTTTACTAAAACTGTTTGATCTGAGTTCAAGCGGCCACACGTTTTACATTGCTTATATATGTATGCTCAATCAACGTTTTAATTTGTAATCTTTGCAACCTCCTTCTTCACCTCCTCTTCTTTCCACATCATTCGTTCCTTTTTCCTGTTCTAATCAACTTCCTCCTCTTCTTCTTCCCCACTTCCTCTTTTTCTACACATTTCTTATTCTGTGCTTCTTCATTCTCCTCCTCAACTTTTTCCTTCCTCCAATCCTCCTTCTTTTTCACATCTGTGACTCCATCCTCTTCTTCTTGTCTTTCTCCTTCTCCACACCTCCATTGTCCTCTTGTCATTGTCTGTTGTCTTCTTCATCTTCTTACCCACCTCCTCTTATTTTTCTCTTCCCTTTCTTTTTTCTCTCTTTTATTCATTTGCTTCTCTCTCGTTCTTCTCCATCTTTTTCTTCTTCTTATGTGCTACCTGCTTCTCCTCTTCCTTTTTTTCTGTTCTCTTTCTCCCCATCCACCTTCCCTTGTTGTCTTTCTTTTCCCCTTCCTTTCCTCCCCTGTCTTCCCCATCTTCTCCTTCTTCCACTTGTTCATTTTTTTCTCCCCCTCTTTTGTCTTGTTTTTTTCTTCTCCTCCATATCTTTCTTCTTCTAATTCTTGTAATCCTTCTTCTTACTCCTCTTGTTTTTTTCTTTTCCGCCTCCTTCTTGTCTTGTCATTTTCCTCCTCTTCCTTTTCTTTGTCCTCCTCACCCTCCTTAATGACAGGGCTGATGACTCAGGTCTACTCACCCATAAGGAGAGCCTCCCAATCAGGTCTTTGGTGCTGGGTGACATCCAGCGGGCAGGGTCAGAGGCCGCCTACAGGGTGGGACCCCTACGTTGTCATGGAGACAGTAAGTCCATTTCAGTTGCTGGTTATTCTTTGTCAAGATGTCGGTGCCAATGTTGACACTTTGTTTTCTCTCTATGTGTATTCTTCCCTATTCGGATCTTTTTATATTACACATTTGTGTTTTGATGGTATTGAAATTAATCAATCAATTGCCATATGGTTGGAGTAAAGGAGGAAGTCACGTTACACGGTGTTAGGAGCAATAAAGTCTGTGTGGAGGTCGCAGCTTGAAGCATTGGGCCACAGACCAAGCTGCCATATTGGGATTTGTCACTCTTGCCCATCAGAAGCAAAGGTGATTATAATGACAGGGTGGTACTTTTGTTGCCTAAACTTTGCCAATTTGTTCTATTTTAAGAAGCGGAAATTGACACATGCATACCTGATGCTTGAGGTGTGAGTGACACAGTTTGAAGCTCAGAGCTACTGACCAAGCTGTCGTATTTAATGAGTTGTTGAACTCTTCAGTGAATTGAACTACAGGAATCCCTGTATCCAATCGTCCTCCTGCCATTTCATTTCCTAATGGGAAATTGGTTAATAGGCCAATTACACAAGCTAATTAGCAGACCAGCAACTAAAATATGACTTACTTTGTACTCTTTAATAACAACCTCCAGTGAAAAGATATAAAACTAATCTAAGTGATTAATTTCACCTTGTTTTAATTGCCTCTAATTTCAGCCTTCAGTTTAATGAGTAAATTAATTAATAAATAAGCACCATGCAAGATAAATCAACACAAATGAGATAGCGTCCCTGGAGTTATGACTTTGTTCTCGGCTAATTTGCTGAACAGTTGGTGCATTTGTTTACTACACGGTTTTCATTATACAGCCATCATAATGAGATGGCTTTAAATAATCTGTGTTCCAGACTGATATGTTCACCTTTTGAAAGAAAAAACTCAGATTTACACTCTTTTTTTTAGAAAAACAAAAGATAAGGAAGCATATGAAGCATTTAAGCACTTTGTTTGACACTTTCAGAGAACTTCTGGAACGCTGCATTTTTTGACAAGGAGACATCTTACCTTCACTTTCCCACCTTCCATGGAGAGCTGAATGCAGACATCGCTTTCCTGTTCAAGACAAAGTCCTCCTCTGGGGTCTTCTTGGAAAACCTTGGCATCAAGGACTTCATCCGGATTGAACTCAGCTGTAAGTGTAATCTAAACAATGTTCCTGGTAGTGTAAGAGTCTCAATATAAAAGACAGCAACAACCAACAAGGGCATGATGATGTTAAAGTTCCCCTGTTTTTGGCAGTTTTCAGTTGAATCTTTGAAATGAAAAAAATAACATATTTATGGTTTAAATTTTTCATTTTGGGAGAATGCAGATTGAAGCTCTACTCCTTGGACGGATTTACTGGATGGATCAACGTAACTTTGACTTTGACAAAAGAGAGCGCTTTTTTTCATTTCCTGTTTTCTACTGACAGTCCAAAGTTTATTTTTAACCATGACAATGCAACACAAACCATAATGTTTCCCGACCCATAACGAAGTAAACAAAGTGCATATCTTAACCAAAATGGTGGTCTTTATCTAAACTTTTCCAGGCCTTTACCGTACTTTTTGTTTTAGTTTTTTTTAAGTCTTGAAAGGCACTTTTAAATTATATCCTGCTGATAGTGGTGTCAGATCAGAAAATGATCTGACCTAGATTTAATGTTCTTTATAGTGCAATAATAAATGAGTCTGCTGCAGAGAAAAGGATGCTTTTATCTTAGTTTGTTTTGTGGAAGTTAAAAAATAAATCTGTAGCATGAAATCCAAGAAACAACAGTTTGACAAGTGATCTGTGGGAATCACACACACACACACACACACACACACACACACACACACACACACACACACACACACACACAGGACACATGATAACCCTCCTCCTTGAGGAAACCCCCGGCATTAGTAAGCACATCTCTTATCTCACTGCAGCTCTATTACTGTTATTATGCCAGCTGGTGTTCCTTCAGACTCGGTATCAGTATCACTGCTGTTACAGTAACGTGACTGGAGCTGGGCCAGAGAAAAACCTCCAAATGAAGTCTCTGGATTTCTCTATCAAATGGTTCCACAATCCTACAGCGGTACAGCTGTACCTCCACTGTCAGTATCATTCATGATGGATGATGATGTTGTGCTCATGCACATGTCACCGCTCTGATAACTTATGTGGTGTGAAGTGTAGGCACGCTGGCAGTGTTGTGATGGATGAACGGACTCCATGTGGCCTTCAGCTCACCTCTTTATTATAGGTTAAGTTCTAAACCTAATAGAGCTGTAGAGATTAATGACTGCAGCATGCGTACCTACATTAAGTTGGGTGTTTTAGTCCCACTGTAGTGGCACATACTTACTACGTACTTGAAGAAGAAAGTGCACTGCATTGGATTTGTACCCACTTAGAAGCTACTGTTACATGAGAATGTACCATATGGCATCTAGTGGCTAGATGCCATATGGTACATTCTCATGTCTTAACAGTTGAATGTTTTCTCTCCGTGTGATGTATCAGCAAAGTCAGGGCTGGAAAGTACATTTACTCAAGAACTGTACTTGAGTACAATTTTGAGTATTTACATGTAATGCTACTCTCTACATTGTATAGGCAAATAATGTATTGAACTTGTATTACGCTTCTATTGCTTTGCAGATTAAAATTAATAATGCAAAATATAATCAACAAAGAAATTTAGATATATTGTTTTAGATTTAGATAAGATAAAATAAAGTTATTATTTTCCTATTTACCAGCTAGTACATTATAGTCATGAACACATTAGTGCATCAATAATATAGAATATAAAGCCTATGCTTTTACTTTTGTTACTTTATGCATATTTTATTTGCTAACATTTTTTTTACTTTAACTTTTTGGATTGTATTAATGGTATTGCTACTTTTACTTCAGTAAAATATCTTTATACTGCTTCCACTTCTGAACAAAGTGGAGAAGTTTACTATTACGGCTCTCTGAGGCTGTAAGAGTAAACTTCACTAAAGTTATCAAAGTACAATCCATCCATAGTTGTGCAGATATCTAACTCAAAACCACAAATGTCAACCTGCTTGTGGCGCTACAGGAAAAGTCAACGAATCATTACGATTCATCCAAACGTTTCATAGCAATCTGTCCAATAATTGTTTAGATATTTCAGTCTGGACCAAAGCAGTGGATTGCCCACCTGCAAAGTTAATGGACCAGTAAATGCGATAATTTTGCTATGCTACTAGTTCCAAATGAAATTATTAAGCAAATCATAGCCAGATGACACACTTCTCATTCACAGTGAGCCTACACAATTAGCTCTAGATGTGGGAATTGTCATTAGATGTTATCTCAATATTATAACGAATGAAGATCTGAAGTAAAGAGAAACTGAACTAAGAGCTGCTTGTATGCTGACTGTGCAGAGTGTGTTGTTTGTGTGCAGAGTGTGTTGTTTGTGTGCACAGTGTGTTGTTTGTGTGCACAGTGTGTTGTTTGTGTGCACAGTGAAACACAACACACAAACAACACACAGAGAAACTAACAGATGTCAGTCTGTAGCTGTCTGGCCTTGAGCTGGTCTCTGAATCATCTCAGAGCTGCGTCCAGCTGTCTGTCCATCCTGCCAGCAGATGGTCTGATGGGAGAAAGTCCCTTCACACTTCCGCCAACATATTATGATGGAGGAACACGACTCACTAATGAGTTCATTGAAAGATGGCACAGTGTGGGGAAAATGCTTTTACAATTAACAACAATGACACAAAGTCTGTTGCATTTTTACAACACGTGATAAATGGTTAGAAAACAAAATATTTGCTTAAAGCTTCTTTTGCAAAGATTATTTTTAAACTATGAACGAATGTAACACCACTCCCTATTCCTTTTCCACCCACATACTTAACTGTGGAGGATTAATTGACAGAATACGGTCTTCATACTACTGCCACAATTCCTCATTGGTTGAATGGATTTCACACATTTCACTTCGAACATCACAATTCATCATATATGAATACATAAATATAACCTACACAACACACTACAGCTGTAAGAGTGTCAACACCATTACACACACTACCATGATGAATTGTTTAAAGTGTGTTATTCTCTGTGCAAAGACGGAGCTGGGAAACATAAGGGGTTTGCAATGTCTCACTCAGCAGAGGTCACAATTATCTCAAAGTGTCAGGGAAGGTTTGTTAATCAGCCTGGTAGAATTTGGCGGAAACAAGTCAAACTCACTCTGCTTCTTAAAGAGTCTGTGTGCAACAATCTCACTCTTTTACCAATTTATTTTGCTCTTACTCTAACTGCTGTAACTTTGCTGACCATTGCCCTCCTCTCCAGCTGCCTCAGAAGTCGTCTTCTCTTTCGATGTGGGAAACGGGCCGCTGGAGGTGCGAGTGGAGACGAGCATCCAGCTGAATGACAACCGGTGGCACAGCGTACGAGCCGAGCGAAACGTGAAGGAAGCATCGCTACGTGTGGACGAATTCCCTGCCGCCACGCAGCAGGCTCCTGCTGACGGACACAGTCACCTGCAGCTCAACAGCCAGTTATTCATAGGTGAGAGGCAAGACTGTGCGTGTGCGTGTGCGTGTGCGTGTGCGTGTGTGTGTGTTTGTTTCCCAATGCCTTCAAAATGTGAGGAAAATTCAAGGAGAGAGAACGTAGATGACTTAGTAGTTAGGATTTTATGTTAAAAAGGAGTCAGGGTTAGTTTGAGGTTATCGTAAGGATAGAGATTACGCATTAGGTGGAGAAAGTAATTCATGGTGTTTGAACATTATTCTCATTAGCAGCTGAGTGCAAGTGACAATTGCTGTTGTGTCTTATCTTTTCTTATCCGTGACAGCAATTATAGCAACACATGCACAAAATGGTGCTTTAGCATTTTATGAGTGGAGGAATCCAGGAGATTAGTCTTTTTGTCTCACCAACCAGCAGGCAGCTATTCAGATCATTTTAACCTCGGTGGACTTGATTTTACAAAGGAAATTCAGCAATGTCTTCCTTCTTTTCCATTCAATTCATATTAGACAGCATTATGGGATCAACGTTTTACTCCGCACCGCAGTAGTCCCACATGGGCAGCTGTTGGAGTTCAGGAAACCAGGCAGCTGCGTGTGTATAATAACAGTGAACCTCATCTTCAGAGCCATTTATAACCCAACTGGCTTGTTGTACTGTAACGTAACAAACGCAGGCCTACTTATTTTATGCCAAACCGCGACATTACACCAAACATAACCGATTAGTTTTTTCTTAATTTTTCTTAATTGAGAAAGTTATATGGGAATGTCATTTTGAGACAGGGTTGTATATTTGGGTCAACAATTCCACTTTTGTCTGTCTCTATGTTCCTCTCAACGTCATCAGCCTGAAGTCTTTTTCAATTAATTTATTCCACAGACATTCCTAATTATGTTTAACCTCTCATCCTCTCATCTGTTTAACTGTGTTTGAGTGGATGGAAATCCAACTTGTATTCTGAGGCTTTATCTTTGGGCAAATATTGTGGATATTTGTTAATTTGTAAACAAGCATTCTGGCAGCCAACAACTAAGGATGAGATTGGAGAGAAAGTGTTCAGTAATGATTCGCTGGCCACAATAAGATAATAATCTTCGCTGAACAGCCAGAACGAAGTGATCATGTTGTTCTCCTTATGTGGGTATTGCTGTCTGGGTTGGTGTTTACTGGCAATGCAGAGGTATTTATATGTTTGAATGGAAATATGATGGGATTATGAAATAGACTATGGGATCGGAAGTTTGTCTTTGACAAATACTTGATTCACAGCAAAGCAATGTGCAATGGGTCGTCTCTCCTCTCTTGTTTTGGAACGTGAAAGGCCATGTCCTCTAGAAATTGTTATTGTTAATCCATAATGTTTGCAGCCTCCCATCTGTGAAATCATAAATCGCTGCACTGCAGAGACTACTATATCGCCATCAATAGTGTGTCCCGTTTGTAATATATAAAATTGATTTGTAAAACTAAACAAGACTGATTATTACATATTTTAAATTAATAAGCCGTAATGTTGCTTAGGTTGAATTTATATGACACAGAGTTATTATGGTTCATCTTTATTTATCGCCATGGAAGCTATTCATTTTGTGTACACACTGTAGGAAACATCCTTGTATGATCTATATTTAAGATAACACTCTAAATAAGTTATTGTGTTGTTATGGTGTCTGTGTTGGTTGATGTGAACAAATATCTGTGTTTATGAGAAGAAAGAAAGGGGATAAATTGTTGTGTCTGCGGTTGCAGGAGGACAGAGCTCCTGAGAAGAGTAACTCCGCCCTCGTCTGATAATCTGGAAAACATACATCTGCATGCATTTACTGGCCGAGTGTTCGTGTGTCGGAGTGTCTTGGGGAATGACTTGGCATCTGCAAAGAGGGTTGCATCTGCAGTAATTAATTAATCTCTGGTTTAATGCTCCAGCAGAAGTGTCAGTCTATTTCATTTCTGTAGCTTTATAATCTTCGCTGGTCTGCCACAGTGTCCAGAAGCATCTTTATTATTCATTATTGCTCATTTTTGTTTCATTGTCTTCAGTTTTATCCGCTTTTCTGGCAACACTGAGGAAGTCGATAATATATGTTTTATTGATAATCAATTGTGAGCTGAGGAACAAAGGGTTTGAACATAAGGGCTCTGTGGGGCGGTTCATACTTGTGACGTTGTTCTGCTAGGGTATAGGCTGACATTTTATAGCACTTTAGTAGCCTAAAGGTGTTTTTTTAATTCAGTAGTTATACCGTTTAACATATCCGTTATCTGGAAACCCACCTTTGAAACTACAGTAATGTTTACTCACAGTGCATTTTAAATTGACCTACCTTTTACTCTTACACAAGCAAATATTTACACAAGTAATTTTACTTGACTAAAATGTTTGAGTACTCTCATGCCCAGAGTATGTTAAAAGGAGAATTTAAGAAATTATGTAAAATTGAGAAAAAGGCTTAAAACCCTATAGGGTTAATGTACCACTGTAGCCCTGGTGCTTTTTGCAAAGCAAGTCCCCTTTGGCGTTTTAATACAATGAGGTGGCTGACAGCCTTACTGTCATAGAGAAGGTTTTTTGAGTCCCGCAGAACTTCTTTCTCTGGCAGTTCCTGTCCTTTTGTTTCTCTCTCTCTGTCAGAATTTCCGTCCCTCACAAATACATTATTGGTCTTTTGGCCAAAGTGCACTGAAACATTGCTCCTTTTTTTGCATTTTTTTTTTACCAGTCTTTTCTACAAACTTTTCTACAAACTGAATAAATTATCATTTAATAGAATGCATGTTTTTCATTCAGTGTCATCAAATGTTTCTTTATTGAGCCAACGCAAATTACATTTCCTGCTATATGTGCTCTTAGTGTGCTATCTCTTATTAATAACTGTTGCTGCAGATGGAAACTAGAGGCGCACAGAGGTTAGAGATTTAGTGCAATGAAAAGCTGCTCTGGATGTGAGAGTAATACCCTGCCAATTCCAGTCAGCAAGAACAATAACAACTGTAATGCGTGGATGTAAAATAAAGATGTCGCCAGCTTTGAACACTTTGAAATAATTTTTCCAAGTCTCAACTCTGTGAACAGTGTGAGGTGTGAGGTTGTTATATTAGAATGCTAATTGCCAGGTGAAAAGACTCTTGCCTATAAGTGGAAAGGATGAATATCAGACACCAGATGGCTCATCATCCACACAGTTAGTAAATCTACATCCAGCACGGCGATACAGGAAGTGACAGTGTCTCAATGCACTCAGAGCATCCATGGCCTTGTGCTGCAGTGGCAACATGTGCCTATCAATAATAATTTACTGCAGAGAAAACCAACAAATATTGATTTACAATTAGACAGAGAGAGAATGAAAAGGAAGTGTGACCACTGTTGCCAGACTGTGTGCTTTTCTTCCGACATTAGTTTTTATTTCATTAGGCGGGTCGACATGTTTTACCTTGTACGGCATTCTGGCGTTATTAAGAGAATCGCAGGATCAGAGATTACAACTACAGACTACAATACATCTATGACATATCATCTACATGGCACATTCTGTTGATAATGTCAATTAATATTTTTAATGTTTTCAACTAAAATACCAGCAATATTCTACACATTGCACCTTTAAGCTCATTATTGAGGCTAAAACTTTCTTTTTCCTTTTTTAAGTTACTATTAAATCAGTTTCGCGATTAAAACATCTCAATAAAGCTTACATCTCTCCATATAAGTGAATACTTTATAAGTTGTATATAAAGTTATCTAAAGTTCTGATTTTTTTAAATTATTGTTACCTTTGATTTGGGTGGGCTTGATAAAAGAGCCATATAGCTGAGTTGCTTTTAAACATATGACTACTGGGCAGGCTTTAAGCTCTGATTGAGCTTCTTGGTGCAACGGACACAGTGTTCTAGTAGTTGTGTATAATGTGGACAGTATTTGTTTTTGTTTGCAGGAGGCACCGCCTCCAGACAGAAGGGCTTTCTGGGCTGCATCCGCTCTCTGCAGCTGAACGGCGTGACTCTGGACCTGGAGGAGAGGGCGAAGATCACCCCAGGTGTCAGACCCGGATGCCCGGGCCACTGCAGCAGCTACGGTTCGCTCTGCCAGAACCAGGGTCGCTGTGTGGAAAGAGTTAATGGTTTCTCCTGTGACTGTGACCAGTCAGCCTACACCGGAGCCTTCTGTCATAAAGGTGCATACATTAAAATAAACACTGGAGACTTCATGTCAATAAATACTGCGATATGTTATTCTGTGCCCAAAAGTAACAATTGATGACATTTTAATGTCAATGCAAAACAGTTTTCTCCTGCTTTCAATACATTTTTCTTTCAAGCTAATGTGAACGTTCATCTCAGGCACAGATAACATGATTTCAGACCTGTGAAGTTTAAGTTCGCTAAAAGATCCAACACTCTACGATTCGATTATATTTGACAGACAGATTGACACAATGGACAAAAAAGCCTTAGAGAGCCATGGTCGGATGTGATTTTAAAGATAAATCATAGTCTCTCCTCTAACTTCAAATTCTTACACCTAGTTTTTTGTCCCAGCAATGGCCGTGGGAATTTATTTTCCTTAAGAATAAGAGGTGAGAGAGGCAAGTTTAGAATGTGGTTCATTACTGTGTCCAAGGAGAGCGGATATGTTATATGTTACGCCACAAAACTTCTCCAGACACATTTCATCAGGTAAAGAAAGAAATAAAGAGAGGAGAATTATCTGGTATTGCATGTTTTAACGATAACAATTATACTAAAACTCTATTTTAAATGTCATAATTTCAAGAACTGCATAATATTCCTATAATATTCCAACAGTCATATTTGAGTGATTACAGTAACAACATTAAAATGTTAAAAGATTTAAGAAGTTACATGTGATGTTTTACTGACCCTCAATTTTGCATAATAAGTGCTTAATTTCTTCAAGTGTTATACTGCACCCACTCAACATTGAGTTTATAATATCTCTCTCATATTATATCAGTATAAAAACGCTTCACTGTTTGGTTTGAACAGTTGCCTGTTCTACCTTTTATTGATTTTTGCCAGCTTAGTCTGTGCGTTCTATTGCGAGGCTATCCAAACAGAGAGGAAGAGGTTTGTTTGCAAGTTAGGTCGTCAGAGTCTACATACCTTTAGCCATTTCTCTACATATTCGAAAAACATGATTTTTTTTTTCAGAGGAAGACAAAAGAAAGCTTCTCTTGTATACAACTGTTGATTTTGCTTGTCTTACGGTTGCTTGCAATTTTTAACAGCTGCTAACTTATTAAGCAAATAATAGTGAAAAAGCAAATAATAGTACAAAATGCATTTGATAGCTTGCTAAAATACTTGCAGACTAAAAACTGCATGTCCCAGGCCAGCAGCTTCTGCAGCTCGGCCTGTTGCGTCAAGTTGTGCTATGTTCACACCAAACGCGTTGTGAATATTCGCGCCGCATTTACCGCGTCAGTTTACTCGCTCGACAATAATGCTGTGTTCACACCAAACACAATGCGAATGTTACTCGCGCCTGAAAGGGGGCGTGGCTTATCTCCGTGGCTTATCTCCGTAAAAACTGTTACCGTTTCCGCCATCCACCATGGAAATAACCACTAGTTCTGCTTTATACTTGTTGTGTAAATTCCACATACGTCGGAACATCAAACTCCATCGTGTCTGGGTTCATAATATTATCCGTAGTCCCACAACAGCGTCTGAATGACGGCCGCTACCAGCACCACTTCAGGCGGACCAGCAGCAGTTTGATTCAGCAACGGCAAGACGGCGGTGATGACGCGCGGAGCTTCTCAACAGTGATTGGCTTACGCAACTCAGCAACGTGGAAAATTTCAATTTACGCGAATTCGCGCCGCATCAATTGCTCTGTTCGCACCGCGTCAAACGTGTCATTTGCGCCGCCCGGCGGAAAATTTGCTTTTCCGCAACCTATCGCGTCTGTGCATTGACTTTGCATGTAATCTATTCGCGCGTCAAATTCGCAACGCGTTTGGTGTGAACGCAGCATTACTGATGCTAAGCTATTTTTGGAGCATTCGGTTTTCAGGGGGAGGGTTTTAGCCAACAAGCAAGTCAGTTGCTACCAACAAAAATGTCAGATATCCAGAAGTTTCAGAAGGATTATCACAACTAGAAAGGAAGAAAAAAACACACATTGACTTGAAATGCAGAAAGTTTTGATTAATATGTGAGCTGATAGAGGGATTTACCCGAAAGCTCTACAGAACACGAGTGTGACCTCTCTCTGGTGCTTTAAATTGGAGGAGAGGGCAAAGATGATACTGCTTTCTGAAGAGGACCCTTCAGTCCGCAGACATTAGATTGACCCTGACTGGCTCTCTTGTTCACTGTCTGCATAGCTTGGCCTCTCAACGCTCGTTTTGAGTTCGTCATAATGAGCCTGTTCTGTCCTGAAGGTCAAGCATCAGGATTATCTTAAAGGACTCTTCTAGCCCACTATGCCATTGTGTCCACCATGTGATGCATCAAGGGCTTGTTGGACAGTATTGAAAGTCAACATATTAAATGCTGTCAGTATGTAGACATACTGTTAAATAATATTTCAACATTTTGGAGGATACACTTATCACTTTGTTGCCAAGAGTTAGAGAAGATGAATACAACGCTCATGTTTGTCGGTTTTGCAGCCAGCAACTGGTTATCCTAGCTTAGCATAAAGACTGGAATAGGAGGGAAATGGCCTGCCTGGCTAAAATATTCCTACCAGCACCTTCAAAGTTCACTTATTGACTTGTTGTTTTGTTTGTTTGTTGTTTTTAATCTGAAGGAAAACCAAGGCATACAAACAATTTGTTGTTTTACTGGCGGTAATTACTGTTTCTAGGCCGGTCACAGTAAATGGAGTTTTGAAGTCATCTCCAAAAACTCCTGTTTCCAGGCAACCTGAACTGGAAGTTACTTTTGCCTACTCAACCGAGTTGTCTGATTCATCCGGCATCGTCACGTAAAACAACAGTTTCTTGGTTAAAAAAAAGGAAAAAGCTATCGAGCCAATGAGAGCGGACTAACAAGTCCTGCCGCTGCCAAATGTACTACTTTAGATCATTCAACAAAAACTATTGGATTTTTTTTTACATGTAATCGAAAATGACCTTGGCTACAAATAAGATTTTGCATTTATCTTAAGAAACTACTTATAAATGTGGTTCACTCTTACCTTGTATATGCTGATACTGTAAATGCATTTTATTATGTTTCTAAAATATTCAACTTATAAAACCAACAAGAAAAATATTTGTCCACTTGTCAATTGTTTTACTTGCAGAGGTTTCAGCCAGCTTTAAGTCATCAACGTCTGTTGCCTACAACTTCAAGGAGCCCTATGAACCGAACAGGAACAGCAGCACATTGCCTTTCTCCATCTACTCTGATATGACGCTAAGAGGAGAAAACATCTCCCTGAGCTTCAGGACCAGTCAATGTCCTGCTCTGCTGCTCCACGTCAACTCTTTCTATAGGGAGTACCTGGCACTGCTCATCAACAAACATGGTGAGGACAAAGTAGGTTTCTTTCTCCCTCTGCATTCAGTCCTCTGATGCCTGAATCTCCACGCAGGCGGGCTAATTGCTATGCAGTGTCTGGTTCAAAGAAAACATTTGGTGCAGTTACTATTAAATGATAATTCTGCTGGTAGCAGGGGGTCCTCTTTCCCTTTCCCTTGTTCTTGTTCCTGCCATTGTGATTGTTTATTGTGTTCAAATGTGCATCACTGGCTTTGCTATAAAGCTTCCCAGAGCTCCGGTTAGCAAAGAGCTATGCCAGCATTCCTGCATAGATAGCAAAACAGGATTTGCCATTATCCAGTGCAACTTGTAAATAAGTTATTTTTTTACTCGTGTGAAGTTGAGATTTCGAGATTTATGTTTTACTTTTAAACAAAAACTAGCAAACTGAACCATTGATGAACATATTTTGTGGGATCCTTAAGCCATGAAGTGAAATGTACTTTTAATATCTTTGTTAGGATATATTATTTTTATTTTTTATTTTTTTTAGGTAAGTTTCAGCTTTTTTTTATTAGTGAGAGAAATAGCCGAGAAGTTTTGCCTATTGTATCAAGTCGTGATCAGGTATCTGCCATCTTGCTAAAGTATCTAATTAAATCCCAGAGAGAGGTTTCTTTTGGATGCACCACAAAGGCTTTTCTCATGTTTCTTACTATTGCTGCTGCAGTAACAGGAGCCTGAGCTGCTGCGAACAAAGAAACTTTACTATCTAAGTCACTCGCTCAGTGTGAAACTCGCTTTGCCCTCTGCAAGATTGTTTTTATTATCAAGATAATCTGGGAATTGCTCCGGGAGTCTGTGGAAAAAAAAAAAAAACATAGAGAGACATAATTATAAAACATTATTGAAAAGGTCATTAACTATTAAGGGTTAAGATCTTTGAAAAAAGATTATTTTCTATCATTGTTGCTAATCAGTTAAGTCTGCAGACATAGCAGAGTATTCAATTATCTCAGCGACACGGAATTTATTAAGTGTAACAATGTAAAAGAAGAAGGAGGAATTTATTTAATATGGTAGTGTTATTCACCGAGATAAAGTATTAATCCACAAATTACAAAATAGTTTTTAGCTTCTTAGTTCAAACGCTGGTATCTTGGAACATTCATATTTCTGGATGAAATGTCTCTTTAAAGGAGATAATATATGTCTTCTAAGACGTTAAGAGCCAGAATATGGACATTTTCTCTGGATAAAGTGTCTAATTAATTATCAAAGGCTGGTTAAAGGTGCCTCTTTACTTTTCTCTTTACATTTGTATTATCACACTTTATAGTATAGTATACAGTATACATAACTTAAATAGTTTTGAGCACCAGCTTGTATTACATCTGTTTTATATCGAATATTCATTATTCAGGTGCTTAGTCAAATTGCCCCTCAGGGACAAATAAACCTCTACCCCTCTCTTCTTGAATGTTATAATTTGGCACTATTATGTAATAGATTTAAAGTAAGAGAACATGGCACTTGATCTATCCTAAAACATGCTTCATTGCTAATAAAGAAAACAGGATTGAAACTTGATTTTCTGTGATATTGTACATGCTTGCTTTAAATTGTAAGATGGTATTGTTGTTCTGTGTTTGCAAAGATGAGCTGGAGATGCGGTACAAGCTGCACAGCAGCAGAGAAGTGGAAGTGATCGGCAGCAGAGTCACGAACTTGGCTGATGGACGTCTGCACACGGTGATCGTCAGGAGACTGGCAGACACTGTCTCTGTTCAGGTACACACACACAACACTTCTCAAAGATCACCACACACACTGTAAACCAAAGTGTAGGAAGACATCTTTTGTAATTCATTTAAAATGCTCAATGTTCCTTTTTAAAAGTCATCCAAAAATGCATTACATTGGTCAATAAACCCAGCGCTCACACTGCACTCAACACCTAATAATGAAAGGCAGACTGCACAGGGACACTAACTCTGGTTGTCATATTATTTAATGCAATTTCTGGCTCTGGCTGATGCTTATTTTGTGATCCCATGGTTCATTCTCCCACAGCAAATGAATCATGTTTACATGTATATGAGTAGCCAGCTTACCTCCAAGTCATACTATAATCCAAACTGGGATAACACTCATAAACATAAAAAAGGAGCATCCTTAACTTGAGTCATCTATAAGATAAAAATAATTCCAAATACAAATTAAAGTAAGGTTGTCCTTAGCCTAGCCACAGGAACACAGGACCAATACAGGGATTTTTATTCATGGGTATTGACTATAAATCCAGATGTTTGCTTTGTGAATGACGGCTGTTAAAAACATCTCACTGCTATCAGTTAAACACTGACCAGCCACAAAATGCAGAAGGATCAGCCAGCAGTTTCAATTAATGATGTGACACTGAACGCCAGTAAGAAATAATCTTCAAATTATTTATTAGGATAAAAAATGTTTTTATTAAAAGAACAATCCCCTCAGGCGTGCCAGTGGATATCTCACCGTGGGCATGAAAATATCTCGATATCCCGGCTCTGACCAAAAGCTTTTAGAAACCTAATATAATAAATAAATAATAAATGCTACATTTCCTCTCTGTTTTTCAGCTACTTTCTATCTCCTCATTTTCAGTGGCTCCCATTTCATCTCAGGTTGATCAACAATGGAGGATGTCTTATTGATAAATGATTCACTAAAACCCAAATCTCTGTGTTTGCAAGCAATGCATCACAGACTCTCTTTTATTATAAAAGTGTCTCTCTCTGAGGCATATACCATCTCAGAATCTGTTCCACTTCTCTGCTCAGCTACTGTGAAACACTGTCTCCCGGGTCTACTGGTTTCCAGCTTTGGGGTTGAATCCCATTTTAATATACGGGTCAAACCAGAGGTTTAGCCTCCGGCCAGCTTTTCATTAGTAATTGCATGCTTCTTTGCAGCCATTTGTCGTTCCTTCACAGGGCAGCCTTTGTTTAAACACTTAACAACAGAATGCTGTCCTTGGCAGTTTGTTGCTGTTATCAGTTTGTGCTTTCTACCTGTTACGCTGTTACCTTTATAGATGTGACATACATTATCTTTCAGATTGACCAGAATACCAGGGAGGACTTCAGCTTGACATCTGATGTGGAGTTCAACGGCATCAAATCACTCATTCTAGGCAGAGTGCAGGGTGAGTGAGACTCTCTTAGCTCAAACTCCAGCACTTAAACTGACTCATTTGAATAACATCACTGAGATAGTTGGGCGACAAAAACACGTTCTGGAGCTTTATACTGTTTTCTATTCATCATGTTGGGTGGACCAAAGGGAAAGCCGCAGTCTGAGCAACAGCTGTGGTGCATTTATACACAAGCTGACATCCATATTCAAATGGTCACAGAGAGAGCACTTTACTGTGGAGATGCAAAATAAGAACCTTAGAAATGACAAAAGGTGGTGCCACCCACTTAAGTCACTGTTATGTGACATTAGATGCATTTTAAAGTTATATGGGCAGGTAAAGTATCCGTGCAAATGGCTTTATTTTTTTCCACTAATGCATAAGTACGTTGGTGAACTTGTATATTTGTTATCGAAGCGGTGAGTAATACAGTCTCCATGTCCGTCTCGCTGAGCGGGGATTCAGACAGCTGTAATGGTAATAACTTTAGAAAAGGTCCTTCACTTTGTATGCTAATGAGGAGAGATTGAAAAGAACAAATTACTTGGAAGATTGGAGTCAGCACCCGGCAAAATAGCATGACAACCAATAAGTCTCAGCTGCTGTATGTGGGGTCAAACTAAACCAGGAAGTCAGACAGTATAGTTCAGACCCTTTATGCCTGATGGAACATTTTACATTCACATCAATCCTGTTGTCCTCAGGACAGATCTGTCCCAAGATTCTCTTAAAGGGGAAAGACTGTGTTTGTGTATTCGTTTGTTGTATCTAATGTTTACTTTTGGATAGCACCAACAAATGCTGTCACAAACATGTGGGTCAGAAATAGGGTTGGTATCAAAAGAGCTTTTAGAATTAGAAATGTACATATTAAATATAATTTTGTTAAAGTATAAAATTGGGGAATTAGCTGAGAAAATCCCATTTATTTCTAGAAACATACCTCAGTGATTATTCATGTTGGTTACGGTTGCTGCATAATTCATTAACACTAACCCTGAAGCTAGATTTGTACTTTACTTTACTAGACATGTACAGTGTAGGTTTTGATTTTTTTTATATGGCTAACACTACATTGCATGGCTGGATGTGTCATTTGTGATCGGGCCCATTGTGCTTAACTGCACTAACTGCTTTTACAACAGTGGACTGTGCACATACTTACAGAAATAGAGTTAGAGCCAAGTAACTTCCATTTTGCCTGGTTTATTACTCAACTGGAGACTACTGCTGTGCAATATCTGTGTTTGTGTTCATTCACTCACTGTGAAACAGAGTGGCAGTGAAGAGAGGGTATGCAATGGAGGCTGTGTATTACTGTAAATGAGCAGATTACTGAGCCTCGCTTAACATTGTCTTCTGTATGAACTCCACTAGAAACGTAAAGGACTAATCACAGCTCTTGTGGTTTCCACCATAACCCTTACGTAGAGTTACATCTTTTAAGGAGATGCACGTTAGTTACAGTATAAGTACAGCGCCCCGTAACACACAACTACAATCTAGCTCCTACAATACAGCTGATGAGAGCAGAGCTAAAAAAATGAGGCTCTTTCGTCTTCTTTCCTATCTGCCTCTTCACTATCAAGCAAGTAAGTAAGTAAGTAAGTTTATTTATATTGCACTTATCACAAAGTGCTGTACAGGAGTCGAGAAAACAAAAAACAAAACATAAATTAAACCAAATTGACCATAACAGGGGCCAAAGCATTACAACAGTTAAAAAAGCACAATAAAATACACATTAAAAGACGGTGCAGTAAAATACACAATAAAACCAATAAAGAAAATAAAAAGCAGGCGATAGAGCATGTATTCAAACAAAACGCCAGTGTAAACAGGTATGTCTTTAGTTGTTTTCTAAATGACATCACCGAATCAATAAACCGTAGGGGTGCAGGCAGAGCGTTCCACAGCTTTGGTGCTACTGCCTCAAAAGCTCGGTCACCACGGGTCTTAAGGCGAGTGGGTGGGACGGACGGAAGATTTAACTGGTTGGACCTGAGATTGCGGGCTGTAGAATAAGGGCGAAGTAGTTCAGCCACATATGCAGGAGTCTGGCCGTGCAGTGCTCTGTATGTAAGAGTGAGGATTTTAAAGTGGACCCAATGCTCTACAGGGAGCATCAAGTGCCTGATGAAGTTGTAAATGCCCCCAGCATAGCACAGTAGGTGTTGCTTACCTCTGTGATGTGTGTTGGAAGTGTGATGTTGCCTCCAGGGCCCCGTTCCATAAAGTAGGATTTGCGACTTTTCTATATCAGATACAAAGATTGGGGGTCAAGTCCAGTTCAGTAGTGGTGACAACTTATACTCTGAAACTTACCTGCCTGAGAATTTAAAGACATTCTATCTGTTTTGAGAAGGTTGTGCCCTTTCATTGAAGGGTCAATTGAAAAGGAGGCTCAAATTATTCACAGAGCACTTTGCCGAGAATGAGTCATTAGATCTCGTTGTGATATTTTTTTAGCGTAATTGTTTTTCATCACAATCCATAATCTACATCAACAACCTTCTTAACCCTCACATTACCTCATTGTGAATTTACACTCACATCATCAGACTCTGTGCATTGCCCTTGGCTTGTTTTTGTGTGCCAATGGCAGCTCCCTGTATGATATTGGAGATGCTGAAAATATCAGGGAAGCAACAGTGTGCAGATCCATCCGAACAGTGTGCCTTGCACTGCAATACTTTCTGTATATTAGTTGTTTTTCGGGTGACATAAAGCAGTAAGGGCTATCGATGAGGAATTCTCAGAACACAGGTTGGTTCATTTTACGTAAAAAAATCTATACAGTATGAAGGGTTTAGGTACTGAGCTGTTTGAACAATGAATAATCATTATCTGACACTTCAGGATTATTACATGTAATTGGCTGTGTGGAAGGAATACAGATTCCTATTAAAGCTTTAAGTGTGAACGAAGGAGATTCTGTGAACAGGAAATATTTTCACAGCATCGATGTGCAGGTGTCTACACTTGGCTACAAGTGTCAAAGTCGAATCTTCAATTCAGATAGCAATGCAACGCATTCTCATTTGCGAGATAATATGTGATGCCTTCCACATCATCACAGATGTGGAAGCCAAATGTGTCATGGTCTGTACATGATTCCAGGGTGTTTCATGAGTATTTTAGAACAAGTGTGAACAAGGTAACTTACCTTCCAAATAATGACTGAAGGTTCAATTATTTATTTTATGGGTCTTTAAGTGAAGCGAATAACCTATGGTTACTTTTGATGTCACTATCGGACAATATGATGGTACCCTCTTTTTGCACAGAGTCTACTCCTGCCTGCCCTCTCTAATGACCCCCTGACCTTGAGCCTGGAGCGCAGTCTCGCTACAACATGGCCCCCTGCAGGACAAGAGCCAGGGTGGTGCGATAATAATTGGCATCCTCAAGACTCAGGGTCACTCCAGAGAGGGAGTGTGATATAATTTTGGTGTTACACAATATTGCCACAATAAGAGGAGAAAGATGCGCTCCTACAAATCCAGCTCTGCTGTCACAAGGACCGATACAGGAAAACATTCCTTCCCACTGCTATAAGATTACAATAAGTCACCGCTGGCCAGATCCTCCGTTAATTAATCACCATCAACATCAATAGGCCTTGCACCGCTTTTGTTGTTTGTTACTCACTGTACATACTTATATACACTTCATATATACTACATATACTAATTTTTGCACTTTCTTTATTATTATTATTATTATTATTGTTTAATTTCCCAAATTAATACACTCTGCTGTTTTGTTGTATATATTGAGTTTTGTTGTATACATTGAGCATCTTTCATTCCTGTTATTTTTATGTCTTGCTACTGTGACAAACAATTTCCCCTTGGGGATGAATAAAGTATATATCTATCTATCTATCTATCAAATGTAGAAAGAGATGATACTCCCCCAATAAAGATGACTCGGAGGGACACGATTTGCCACAACCACTTCAACTAAGCATGCTTCATTGCTAATAAAGAAAACAGGATTGAAACTTGATTTTCTGTGATATTGTACATGCGTGCTTTAAATTGTAAGATGGTATTGTTGTTCTGTGTTTGCAAAGATGAGCTGGAGATGCGGTACAAGCTGCACAGCAGCAGAGAAGTGGAAGTGATCGGCAGCAGAGTCACGACAGAGTTTTCTTGAATCCATTCTTTTTTCATGCATGCACAGCAGCAATTTATTAACACCATGCACACCAATGGAACTTTTTAATAATTGTATGCACCTTTAACTTGTGCTAGAGTATTTTATTTTCAATTTTCTGGACTTTACATAGACCTTGTTATGAGGTGATCATAATATCTTATGATTTCAATTAGACACAAGTGTGGAAACATAAAAGCTATAAAGCAAATAAAATATTACCTGTTTGAATTATATGTTTGTAGTTGACTTTTTACCTGCTGCCAAGTGCTTTTCACACCACTGCGGTAGCACCTGATTAAAAAACATAAAATGCATTCAGTATTATAGTATACAGTGACTCAAAAGTTATTGAATGCAAAATAACTTATTTACACAACTGGATCTTCTATCTACACACAATAACTCAATGCTGTCAGCTTTTTTTTTAAAGAATATTCGCAGATACTTTTAGCAACTAAATTAACAAAATGCCAGCATGGCCAGCGGCATTGTCGGTTAATCTGCGTTAAAGTGTTGCTCAAGCAACAGCGTCGATGTAATTATGTCATTAAATAGCACGGGGAACTGGCTACTAACTGTTTTGTTTTAGATGGAAAAGGTCAGGGTAAAACAAAACCATTCACTAACTTTGGTTACCAAAACTCCATGACAAATAAAAGTAATTAAATTGCTCGCTGGTGGAGGGCCAACCAGCAGTGTTTGTTTTAACAGAAGTTAAACTGAAACAGATCCCAATCAAAACATGGATGGCATCTGTTACATTGATGGAGACATTAACAAATTACATAAAAGTCTGATCATCTATCCATACATCCGTTTTTTAACTCCCTTATCATGTTGAAGGTCTTTGGAGCTGAAAACCTTAGCACATATGGGTGATTGTACTCAAACCACAAGAAGAGCAAATTGATGCCGGTCCTGTTTTTACATTCAGCTCCTTAAATTCTTGTTTTGCTGTTGACCCGGGCCGTGTTGGTGTGTGACCCAGCCCTCCCTCTGCTGAGCCAGAGGACTCGGGCAGTCATATCAGTATCAGAGAGGCAGCAAGATAGTTGATATACTGTCACTCCCTGCCAGCGCTGTCATCTATCAGCCTAACTAATGGACCAGGAAAGAATGGAGAGACTGAGCTGCTCACACAGAGAGGAAGAGAGGGAGGGTGGGATAATGATAGAGAAAGAGGTGGGTAAAGAGCAACAGCTTGGTGTAGGTGGACAGTAATAGTCAGTTTGTGGATACAAGGCCAGTGCTGTCACTGTAAGGTTTGACTGCTCGCAGAAACATCCAGATCCTTGTTTGGGAAGTCACAGACTCTATTTAGCACTTTTACCATATAATGGGGATCCTCCTCTGTGGCTCTCCTTATGGGTGTCTTCCTTTTTTCTCCCCATTAAAGTTTTTTTTGGAGGGAGTTTTTCCTGAACCGATGTGAGGTCCCACGGGACAGAATATGTTGTATGTGTGCAGATTGTAAAGCCCTCTAAAGAAAATTTGTATTTTGTCACGTTGGGCTATACAAATTGAATTGCAGGAACGAGTCCTAAATTCTGTAAATGAGTTAGAATGTTTGCACTTTCAGTTCCCTCGTCTCAAAGTCAATGTGTTTTGGGGGTTTTTGGTTAGCTGGCAGAAATAAGATCTGTGGTGAAAGTAAGCATAAGCGATTTTAACATTTTGTTGTATGATATATATTACATCTCTAAATGCGGCTCTCATGAATTTTGTCTTTAAAATAGGCGGCTGCTAACTACAGACTATATGAGACTACGAAACGTCATCATGACTAACCCAAGTTTAACTTTTTGTGGATACACTCACTCAGACCTCGGTGTAATGCATTTATAGCCTAACGTTACCTTTTGAACTTATCTTATCTCGTCATGATTGTAAGGTAGTGCAGACGTGGAATAAGTAC
The DNA here is from genome assembly GCA_038501785.1 of Myoxocephalus aenaeus. Lineage (NCBI taxonomy): Eukaryota > Metazoa > Chordata > Actinopteri > Perciformes > Cottidae > Myoxocephalus > Myoxocephalus aenaeus. The sequence goes on from JBAMJR010000011.1 coordinate 3,969,750, forward strand.
TCAGATCTTTTAATGTAGAAAAGTGATAACCATGTAAAAAAAGAATAGATGCACTTTCTATTGGTGCTAAGGGCGGCACATGGTGTACATGGTGATGCCATGAGGTACTGCGTCTGCAGTGGTTTTTTTTTTTTCATCTAGTAACAATAGACAATCTAATGCTACATCTGTTAATTAAATCTGTTGTGCCATTAACTTATTCTCCCGTTTCCCATTTGCCCTCCACCTTGCATGCTGCCCAATAGATATACGTGTGTCATCATGAGATATATAATTCAAAGTCAAGTTCTTGCTGCTGAGAGGATCACATTCAATTTAAAACTTAATCAAAACCCGATCAAATATACAGCTGATAAACAGCCCTCTCCAGCCAGGCCACTCTGCAGTGCCCATTCATGTGGTGAAAAGTTGTTTCTCATCAGTAATAACTTAGATGGGTGGCATTAATGTGCTGCGTAATCAAATTGCACTGCAGGAATAATAGTTCACACTGACATTTATAGCTTGTGAAGACTTTATTTAGCACCTTCTGTCACAAATAATGGCATAAGCACTTCAGCCACAAGTGAGACTCAGTGGCAGTGTTTTTTTTTTTTGACAGCTGAGAGGCAATCTGGTCAGTGACACAATTGTGAAAGTGATAGCTGTTAGCAGTGACAAACACATCATCAGGTAAAAATATCCACTTGACTTCGCTCTTGGAATATGAAGGTATCCACCCTCGCAATGTCATACCATACAGCAGGGTTATTCTATATTGTTCAGGGGGCCACATTTTCAGTCTAATGGCCGCTGCGCCGCATTGCACTGCACTCGTATGGCGGTTACAGCTAATAACGTCGCACCCACGCTAAATCCAGTTCCCCCTCAGGCTAGTTCTATCAGCGCTGTTGCTACTCTGCCTCCGCCCTTTGCTCCTCAGGCAAGCGAGCACAGAACTGGCAAAAGGCCTGCGGACAGCACTGCAGTGAGCATGCATGAATATCATAGGAATAATTGTTTTAAAACATGGCCTTCAACATTTAAAAACGTGGGAAAAAAAGCCTTTGAGCATGATGTGTGGTTTTTCAGTTTCATCCACAATGTTTTTATTTTGCCAAATCATTTCCAGCAGGTTTTGCAGCATCAAAATGGATATTAAAATGATTAAGGCTTGTGTAGCGATAACACTTATCATCCCACATGTGGCCTTATCAAGAGAAATGTTTATCACTACTTTATTTCAAATGTGCAATTAGAACTTGCTGATAACAAATGCGTCCTCTCATTCAGTCTCTCTTGTTCTGTGTTTCTCTCTGTATTCAGAGTCTGATGAGTTGGATGCAGAGCTCGCCAGCTTGGCCTCTCTTGGGTTCACCGGCTGTCTGTCAGGTGTTTTCTTTAACTCCATCAGTCCTCTGAAAGCCGCTCTGCTGCACCCCGACAGCCCTGTTATTGTCAGCGACCCATTGTCCCAGTCGAGCTGTGGTTCCTCCTCTCCAGCCGATCCATACGCGACAGAAACCACACACTCCTTATCAGGTACAAAGAGCAGACTCAGTCCTTACATCCCTTATACTGAATATCATTAGGAAACCCACCCTTCTCCCTTTCTGGAACGTCTTTGATAGTATTCTTAGGGCTGTTCATTAGACTTTTTTTATGGGCTCATTAACCATCCTCCACGGTAAGCAGACCGAGTGATGGCACTTCGACAGATGAGATTAGTCAGACAACTGTAGTGAAGTCCTTTGAGGCTGTTCCGAGGCTTTCAAACAAGCCTTCACTGACTGAATGTTCTCTGAGCGACTCTCTCTATGGCCATACACTACCTTACCTCATCTTCTTTGTTCTCCCCTTCATCTTTGCTCTAAATTCTTTCTCATCTGTACTTTTTACCTTCTTTTTTCTGGACTCCTTTTCTACTTTTATTGTTTTTTCTTCTGTCTCTCTCTCGACAGACCAACCTGGTTCAGTGGATCCAGGTCAACCTTTAGTCAACGCCGTCAGGAGTGATTCAGCACTAATTGGAGGTAATGCCATCGATCTCAGCAGGAGTAAAAACAGTTCATGAAAATATGCTAACAGTTGAATCAGAACTTTGTATTTAGGGAGTCTAACATTGTAAGGAGGGTTGTTAAAAAAAGGCGAGGCGAGAATAAGTTTTGATCTCAGAGTCTCAGGAGAAAAAAGGCAGTGAGGAGAGGTAATGGGTCGGCTGTTTAATGGGAAGATGTTGGATCTGAATGAAGAAAACTTTCAAAAAGGATTTTTGACTAGCGTTTGAATTTCAAAACCACTTAAATGCAGCGTTCAAATCAGTCAAGTAGTATTCTGTGTCACAAAAGTTATTTTGGTTTACAAATAAAACCATAAGCTCGGGTGATATAAATGTAATTTAGTTTGTACTTGGAAAAAAAATGTTTTTTTTAGTGATTGGATACAGAAATCTCTTTCGGGGGATGGAAATCACAGATGAAGACTATTTTGATAGACATATAAACATCTGGGGAAGTATTTAAAACCACCACTGTGATAGTTCCCTCTACAGTAGGTATTGCAGGACCACGTTTGGTCATTATGACACACGCACATAGAATAACAATGTGAAAACAATACCAGTGTCACAGCTAGTAAACATGTCAGGTCACACCTTTGTCTTCACAGATATCCAGATATTGGTATATGAAACAGTATATGTCTAGTTGATATACAGTACATAACCATATATATAAGTTGATGTAGGTTCCTCCCTTACTCGCTACCATATTCATACATTTTCACTAAGGTTAGTAATTAATGTGTTTAACTAATATATTCTGATGTTGCATGAAATATTTCTTTAAAAAAAAAATTATATATATATATATATATATATATATATATATATATATATATATATATATATATATATATATATATATGCATGTCGTACAATTGGACGATAAAGGTCCAAGCTCTTCTGTGTTTTTTTTTTTTTTTAAGGGGTGATTGCAGTGGTGATCTTCGTCACTGTGTCTGCCTCGGCGATATTGGCCAGATTCCTCTGCAGCAGGAAAGAGACGTACCGAAACCAGGAAGTGAAAGCAGCTCAGCCTGAAGATGGCCACGAGCACCCCTTCAGCAGCCAGGCAGACTCTCTGAGCGCTCCCAGTGAAAACCAAAAGGAGTATTTCATTTAGCAGGAGCCCAGAGCGCCCACTGACACGACAGGACAGAGCAGGAGGGTTCACCGAGAGCTCAGTTTACTCGGCACACCGAGCCCCTGAGCCACTGGTACCGGTGGATCAATGAGATGTGAAGTCAAAAACAGAACAATTTGTGAGGGTTTTCTTTAGTTCCTCCCTGCTGTCATTTTAAGGACGTAAATATTTCAAAATGTAAATGGTAATTTGTGTGCTTATAACAATAATTCTCCGACGTATTGAAAATAATTTATCAAAAGGAAACATGCAGAATTCATTTTGTTCCAGTTGAACAGCACTTTTTCTACAATGATGTACTTTCTGTGCGATATGAGATGTCAGAGCCATACAGTATGTGTCAAAATATGAGAAGAATGAGCGGAGGATTGACATATGTATATGACATTTCAACATAAGTGCTCAGCAAAAGCACAGTTTCAGAATCAACTCAAATCCATCTGCTGTATATATGAATACAAAATTAAAGTCACTTCTTTGGTCTGATCTTACACACTAAAGTATTTGAGTTAGTCAGAAAGCTGTCATGTTACTTGCTGTGCTTTTTCTTTATATCATGAGAAAAATAAAAGCTTTACAAAGAGAACTGGATTTTTTTTTTTTTACTTTCACTCTTGCTTGCACCACCTGCAGTAATCAGCCAACACCAGACATCTCAAAGTAACTTTCAACAGTGAAGCTTTCAGCAGCTCGGACTATAAAGCTCTGATTGTCTGTCACCTCCTCCGCTGTGCCAACAATTTGTATTTTGGAAAGCTATTGGAAACAGAAAGAAGTAGCTGACCACGATGTATAAATGATGCAATGAAAACCAGCCATCCAAATATTAATACTAGATATTTATACTTCCTCTGCAATACTTTGCGTTGGAAATGTTAGTTTTTTCCTCCATTCAGTATGATTTTATGTTCAAATTTTGCTTCTTTATCTCCCACTTCTGTCTTCAAGATGTTTTTTTATGGTTTTTCAAATAAACAAATGTCTCTTTGATACTCAAGCACAGAATAATCCTACATAATAATGGCTGTGTGGGATTAACAATGATGGTTCATGAAAGCATTTAGCATACTCTTGACCCCTGCTTTTTGGTATCTCTTTTTCAAAATGCCTGTGGTGCAAAGAAACGGATGCAGTTGCATATTTCCTGGGTATAGCTGGTGTCATGATTACCTCTGGGCAAGAACAATTGGAGCACCACAAAACTAAACCAAGGGCGTGTTCACACCAGCTTTATTAATCCGGTTGAACAGCACCCTGGAGTGTAACCCCCATGGTGCGGTTTGTTTGGATTAGTTCACTGTTTATCAGACCACAAATTAAACCATAAATAGCTAGCTAACAGACCCCGCAGCCCCTCTGCCTTACTCCCGTCTATCGGTGACTAGTTTGATAGGAAGTTGACAGATGGACTGTTTAGAGTAGACCCAACGCTGTTGCTGGCCACCAGCCCGCTGTTCAGCTAATTTTTTGTAACAAGTGTAGTATGAAAGCATGGTGAAAGCCTTCTGATCGAGTCTCAGAAATTAGCCTCAAGACCAATTACAGCTAATTTGACTGAACCCATTAACACCTAACTTTCAGATTTGATCTATATCTGGATATCCTATTTGTAGGAGAGAAAAAACATGCAAGGATTACATCAATCGGACTCATCAATCGGCCTCTTCCTGTTAGCTTAGCTAAGTATAGCAGTAGCTAACAAGTCTTCTCTTATAAAAAGCGAATCACTTTTAAAAAGTAAATAAGTAGGTAAGTGATTTAAAAATAAATGATGACCTTCCATGACTTCCATTATTCTGGGACTGGCTATGGCTGCGGACAAGTCTGCCATCCTGACCTAACTTATTTGCATATTATTAGTAAAAATGTATCGAGGATCAAGATAATTAGAATGCAGAAGGTCTGTAAAGCATAGGTCATTATCCAGATTCAGATCATATTGTTGTTTCCAGGATAAAATGGGTAATTTGTTTGAGCACCATCCAGAAGTAGATAGATGGAGTCTTCAGAATCTGTACATGTGGTATATGTATGTGGTCTCATTTGCGATGTCCAGATCCGTATCAGGCATGCTTGATGAATTTGCTTGCTGTCTGCGAGTGTGACTGGTTGTACACACCAAATTGTCACTGGGCAATTTCAACATACTGGAGAAATGATACAAGGCAACCTACTGTGCTCAAACAAAACAATGCCCTGTGTGCACCTGGCCTCAGAAACCTCCTGATGTTCTGCTTTTTAGATCAAACATGCAGTTTGCTCCTCCAGCCTGTGAGTGTCTGTAACTTCAAACACAACAAAATAATCCAGATTGTTGCAGACACTAATAGACTTTTTTATTTCGTAAATAGTACTTGCTCTTGATGGACATACAGCAGGTAGGTTCAGTCTTGAAAAAAAAATGCATTTGCTTAATCTAAAATCGTTGTTGTAAAGAACACCTTAAAACAAAATCAGGAAACTGAGCTGCATAGAGACCAGCATATTCCTCGTAAGCATTATCATTAATCATTATAATAAAAACTTTTTTTTAGCACACTGTTGAATTATTTCTGCTGTCAGACACAGCTACTCCCTTGTGACCTTCAGTAACCGCTGTTCCCTCCATTCCCCATCACCTGACTGCGCCAGCCACCCGCTCACCTGTTCCCACTTCCCTCATCAGACTTACAGTATATTTTAAATCTGAGTACTACATTTCCTTCTGGGTCTAACTGAGAAAAGTAAATTATATGAGCTTTAAAAACCCTTGTTTTAACTGCCATAACTTAAACTGCTCCCTCTCTATCTCCCGGCCTTTGATCCAATTGAAGTTCTGTGCAGCCTTTTATCTGCATTAGTCTTCTGGTGAAACCCATTATGACTGACGGGGCTGCCCTTGATATTATTCAAGCATGTCATCAGTCAGATGAGCTTCCTAAATCATTTTTGTGTACCTATTTAGTTTTTTTGTAATCAAAATGTTGCCAATATATTCAACTGCTGAAATTAAGTTACTCTAAATTTTGACCTGCTTTTATATTGGATTCACTCGTATTCTTTATTGATGAGTTTAAAGTAAATTTCTGAACATTTTAATCCCTGCATTGTCAATAGATGTGGTAGAAAAACAGTGTTGAGGAGCAGCTGAGGTCTTCTGTTTCCTTGTTAAATGAAGCTGAAACACGGCAAGACTTTCCCTCTCTAGAGCAAATTTAATTAACATAAATTTACATCACAGATCGTTGTTCCTCCTAAACTTTCCAGGCGAGGGTTCTGTGCAGTACATGACATTATTGATGGGTATTAATATGGTTCTGTCTGCGGAGTGCAGATAAAGACAGCTGACTTAATGACTAAAACATCAAGTAGATGGAAATGGCAAAGTAATTTTTCATGACGACATTCCCTCCCAATTCCAAAAGTTGGAGGTTAAAGATCTCGCATGAAATGAAGGCAGATTTAATGTTGTGCTTAGTGATGCTAAACAGAGAGCAGAGTTCAACCACAACACATATTCAGTCTATTCACATCTATATTGAAACAACTAACAGAAAGTGACCTTGACAAAAATGAATATGTATATCATCTGAGCCTTGGCAGATAAAAAATAATACATAACTCTAAAAATAATCCCTCATCACTTATCCCTACATTTGCATATAACCTGGTATGATACAATTCAATTGCCAATACAGTAAGTCCATTTCATCATCTTAGTTTTCATGAAATATTTGCTTTCCTGCCTCTCATTATGGTCTTTAATGTTCATAAAGTATTTAAACCGGCCTCGGGCAACATTGGCTGTAGGTGTCATTCTGACAACTCTTCAATACCCAAATATTATATAAGATTACATAAACAGCCCACGGAATGTACACTTAACCAACTCGTTGCGTAAGAGAAAACCAAAGGGATGATAGAGATTAAAGTTGCTAAATACCGTTTTCTCTGGACCAAGTGATGTTTTCTGCTATTTTGGAAATTGTTTGTATTCCGGTCTTTATCTTCAATTTATCAGTAAAGGCCCAACACGAAGTCTTAATTTTGAGACAAGCATCACAAGAAAATCTTGCATCTGTTAGATCTAAGAAGAGGGAGAGCTGCAAAAGAAACTCTGAAAAAGGGCATAAATGAGGAGGACATATTCTGTGTTTCTCGGTCTTTGGGCTTCAGCCTTTCCTCTATTTTTCTAACAGTCACTTTGAAGGAAATAGTCAACATTTAAATGGAATGTGTGCTCTAATATCTCTTCATGATGTAAATAGCATGTGAGAATGATTTTGACTGACGCGCTTCAAAATTGAGAAGTTGTTCTCAATTCTTGGTCTTAAAACATTGAATGGTTATTAGATGTGACCTGAAATCAACTGAGTTTAAACTGCGCAACGGAGTTGCACTTTTATCTTTTAGTGAGGATTCTGTGTAAAAAATATGCGGGAGGATCAAGGCTGACATGTCTACAGATATGCTACATCTGCGTGACATTATAAACCACTAATGTAGCACACCTGAGAGAGACATAAGCAGGGTTGAGAACTGATCATCAAGATGATCCTTGACCATCAGCACTGGTTCTGTGTGGGATAAAACACAGCTCAATGAATTGTTTGAATAGTTGTTTTCACCTGTGTAACAATTTTAAACAATGTTGTATTAAACCAGACCATGATCTTCTCCTAACCTTAAAAAATAGCTGCCATTGCCAAAAACATGATCATAGAAAAAGCTAAAAAAAAAGCTCCCTACTAGCATATTGCAAGATCAAATCTTTTGCAGAAAACAAATTGAATATGTTGTCAGTGAACATTTTAACCATTAACCATATTTCCTCATTATGTTAATAGAAAATAAAATCTACTCTGCTTTACGTTTCCTTCAAAACATATTTTCTGTTTAAAATGTGTTGTATATCTAGAAGTATAATCTCTAAGAGGTCAGGTGGGTGGTACAGGATCCAGTATTGGGGCTGAGACTCAATCTGGTTGAAACCCAGGTGAGGAATACAGAACACACTCAAGAAGGACGTACAGGAATCTCATCATGTCAAATTTGCAATACACCGGCCGAGGCTCTTACGCCAGCAGCTGCATCACATCATTTTTAACAAGAATATTAAATGCATGTTTGTGGCTCATTTGAGATCAGATACTTTATTGTTTTTAATTACTGTAGAACAGCACCCTGTATGCCTCTTGCGGAAAGTGTGTTGCGATGGTGTTAATTAATTTGAGTTATTTCATTATAGGGAAGTAGATGTTTGGCTTCGGGGAAGGTAGATGCTTATACAGTGTGAGTTGTGTGATAGATGTTTGTTTGGGACAGAGAGTATGACCATTTTGGTGGTGGGTAAAGTTTCTTCCTCTGATGTGCCAGAAATGTAGCTTAGTGTGCACATGCAAGATGGTATGTGGGTTTGAATATGGCTGAATTTGAGAGTGCTGATAATGCTTTGTCTGGTTCTAGCAGGTGGCCCATATGAACCCAGACACCATGGAGTTTGATGTTCCGACGTATGTGGAGTTTACACAACAAGTATAAAGCAGAACTAGTGGTTATTTATTCCATGGTCGATAGCGGAAATGAAAGCTCCTTTCACAGAGACAAGCGACTGAGATAAGCCACGCCCCTTTCGCGGCGTGATGTTTCGAGTTTGGTGTGAACCCTCGTTTCACTCGCGCGAGTAAACTTCCGCTGTGAACGCGGCGCGATAATTCGCGCCGCGTCCGGTGTGAACACGTCAGGCTCTCTCTCTCTTTTCTCAGGTTTCACACACACACACAGCCGGAGCTGTGTATCAAATATCATCTGATAATCCATCTACAAATCAAACACAGTCTACTTGACATGGAAAGAGGTTTTGGTTTTGGATTAGTTCTTTGAAGTTTGAAAAGTGGACCAAAATGTTTTCTACTAAAATATGACTATTTTATATATATATATATATCTATATATATATATATATATATATCATATATCATAGCTCACTTTTGTTCCTCAGTTGAAGTCATTTTACTTTTCAAAGTTCTTTTCCACTTCATTTTAACAAGATCTAAAAGTCTTCAGGACTGCTACTAACAGTCTGGATGAGTTCACAGAGGCTGTAACTTCATACATCAGCTTCTGTGAGGACAGCTGTGTTCCAACCAGCTTCAGGGTGAGTTACAACAACGACAAACCCTGGTTCACAGCAGAACTCAGGAAGCTAAGACTGCACAAGGACCAGGCATTCAGGAGGGGGGACAAGGACTTGTACACAGTCAAAATACAGGTTTAGCAAGGCGGTGAGAGATGCTAAACGACTGTACTCTGAGAAACTGCAACAACAGCTCTCAGCAAGTGACTCAGCTTCTGTCTGGAGAGGGCTCAGGCAGATCACCAACTACAAGCCGAAAAAACCCCACGCCATGAACGACCTCCGCCTGGCAGACGAGTTGAACGAGTTCTACTGTCGCTTTGAAAGACAATGGAGCAGTCCTGACGCCACGCCCCACAGGCCCATCAACCAGCCACAGACCATCATCCCCCCCTCCCCCAGCCCATCGGGGGCTCACGCCTCCCCAGTGACGACCCTCACTATTCTGGAGAGGGACGTCAACAGGCTCTTTAAAAAGCAGAAACCCCGCAAAGCAGCGGGCCCGGACTCTGTCTCACCCTCCACCCTGAAGCACTGTGCTGATCAGCTGTCTCCGGTGTTCACTGAGATCTTCAACACCTCCCTGGAGACATGCCACGTGCCAGCCTGCTTCAAGGCCTCCACCATCATCCCCGTCCCCAAGAAACCCAGGATCACAGGACTCAATGACTACAGGCCCGTCGCCCTGACCTCTGTGGTCATGAAGTCTTTTGAGCGCCTGGTCCTGTCCCACCTCAAAACCCTGACTGACCCACTCCTGGACCCTCTGCAGTTCGCCTACAGGGCCAACAGGTCTGTAGACGATGCTGTCAACATGGCCCTCCACTACATCCTCCAGCATCTGGACTCCCCAGGAACCTACGCCAGGATCTTGTTCGTGGACTTCAGCTCTGCTTTCAACACCATCATCCCGTCTCTGCTGCATGACAAGCTCTCCCAGCTGCACGTGCCCAACCCCACCTGCAGGTGGATCACAGACTTCCTGACTGACAGGAAGCAGCACGTGAAGCTGGGGAAACACGTCTCAGGCTCTCGGTCCATCAGCACCGGTTCCCCCCAAGGCTGCGTTCTTTCCCCTCTGCTCTTCTCGCTATACACCAACAGCTGCACCTCCAGTCACCAGTCCGTCAACCTCCTGAAGTTCGCGGATGACACCACCCTCATTGGACTCATCTCTGGTGGGGACGAGTCCGCCTACAGGTGGGAGACTGACCACCTGGAGACCTGGTGCAGCCAGAACAACCTGGAGCTCAACGCTCTGAAGACAGTGGAGATGGTTGTGGACTTCAGAAAGAACGCAGCCCCACCCGCCCCTCTCATCCTGTGTGACTCCCCCGTCGACCCTGTGGAGTCCTTCCGCTTCCTGGGCTCCATCATTTCCCAGGACCTCAAGTGGGAACTGAACATCAGCTCCATCGCCAAGAAGGCCCAGCAGAGGATGTTCTTCCTGAGGCAGCTGAAGAAGTTCAACCTGCCGATGAAAATGATGGTGCACTTCTACACTGCCATCGTTGAGTCCATCCTCTGCTCCTCCATCACCGTCTGGCACACCGCAGCCACTGCCAAGGACAAGGCCAGGCTGCAGCGCATCATCCGCTCTGCTGAGAGGGTGATTGGCTGTAATCTGCCATCCCTCCAGGACTTGTTCGACTCCAGGACTCTGAGGCGAGCCAGGAAGATTGCAGCTGACCCCTCTCACCCTGGACATATCCTGTTTGAGTCCCTCCCCTCTGGCAGGAGGCTGAGGTCCATCAGGACCAAGACCTCACGCCACACAAACAGTTTCTTCCCGTCGGCAGTCGAGCTCATCAACAGGGCCCGGGTCCCCCACTGACTGTCTCTGTCACCCCCAGTTATTTTTTTTATTTTTTTTATTATTTTCATTTTTTTTTTCTCTTTCTTTCTCTTTACCGTTCACTCCTCTGCACACCTCATATTTAAACATTCATGCCACTAACATACACTTTAACTTAAACACACATGTCACTTTAACGTACACTCACATTAACGTATCTGTTGTCTGAGCACTTTCTTATCTTACACTTATTTTAATACCCACTGCACTGTTGTTATCGTTATCGTTGATTGTTGATTGTTGTTTGTCTCGTCTAACGTCCCATGTCCATGTCCAATGTATGCACCTTCCGCCTCGTAAAATTCCTCGTTTGTGAAAACATTCCTGGCTAATAAACAGTTCCTGATTCTGATTCTGATTCTGAAGATAGTCCTGAGGGTTCCACTTCCCCAAAAGCAGCAATTTAGTCTACATGCCCGTCACAGATTATTGTACAATCCCTCAGAGTTTCCTTCACTGTTGCTGTCATTTTAAAATAATCATTTTGAATCAGTATCACTACATGCTTACATGATTCCAAATTACCTAAATACCATTAGGATTTCTGCTTGTCTCTAAAAGTAACGTGTGTGTGCAATAGCATTCGATGGCTCACAGGAATGTTAATTGAATTTAACACACTGCTCACTCAAGGTTGGTGTCAAGTGTGATGTAAATGGATTCTCACTTGAATGAAGAGACTTGATTAATGTTTCTCCGTGCAGATGAAACAGCAGCAATTAGTGGTAAGAAGTGAAGAGGCAGGCAGAGAGTGTGGTGACTCCGCTGCTGTTTCCTGCTGCAGAATGGAGGTGGGCTGGATAATTACCAGCAGCCTTCTCCCTGATTAGTGATCTGATGAGACCGCATCGCTGCAAGCAGAAACGGCATCGCCACCCACCTGATTATAAACGACATCGCAGACCTCTGTTGTCAGCTTTATTTATCAGAATTGTTCTGGAAAATGTATCTGGCGTTGCAATGTGGGCTCAACGTTGGCAAAACATTGTGTCGGGTTTAAAAAAAACAAGATTTAGCAAGCATGTCTCACAACACAGACTTGATTCACTAGTGTACAGTATTTAGACTGCGAATGTATGTTTCCAAAAGTGTCAGAATTAAGCGGCATCTTGAGAAACCAACGTAGGGTCATATTTCCTCAGCCAGAACAAAGCAAGAGTGTGGTTCTGCCTCTGCTACTTTTTAGGATCTTAGTCATTTGGACACAGCGATTGTCAGGAACATGTGGAGGGTACTGTGGATGCTTCCACAAGGGGAATTAATAATCCTCCTGATACATATACATTATCACCATCAAGCCACAATGGTGCTTCAACGTTAGATAAAAAAGATTTCTTTTTCAACATCACCTTGCCCTGCCAGGGTTCAACCCTCCAGTGATCAGATAAGAGTACAGACATAGATCACTCGGCTTTGCTGCTCCACTGATTACATCTTCAGCAGCATTATGCAGAAGAAGCTTCATAAATAAAAGCGATCTGGCGGACACAAAGTCTCCAACACCTCATGTTTTATTGATATTATGCACGCAAACAGTCGGAGTTCATTCCTCAGATCGTTCACTGCTTCAGTTCATCACACAGGATGTCAGCGGGACCTCAGTCTCACCTCCAAGTGTCTTGACAGATGATGTGTTGCAGTAACATATAGTACATATGTGATAGATGCTTGGTTGTTTACTTTGTTCCTTTTGCATTTACGATACATGGCCAATTTGGGATTTATATACAGTTAATGTGTACTTTGTTCCAGTAAAATGATGTCTCTTTTTCAGGAAAAGAAAATGACTTGATTTTGTGTGAGGTATCAAAACAGATTTATGCCATTGAGTGTTATACTGCATGTTTAGGGCAAACATGTATTATTGGTCCAATAACACAATAGAAAGGAGTTAAAGACAGTTGCCTTTGGTCAGTGTTCTTTAGAACTATGGTAAAAAAAGTATTGAAATAAACATAATTTGTCAACGTTGTCAAAAGAATGTGAAGAGGCTTATCTGGTGGAGAGTCAGGGCAGTCCCTCGGGGTCAGACCCCCAAGGAAGGGATTTGCAATAATTGAATTTGTATTACTTCAACGACAAACTACAGACAATAGAAATATCTTCTGTGAAACCAAATTATATTTTTCTTCAACAAACCTACTTTCTTTCTTCTCAGGCCAACCCGGACGGCAACCTCCGGTTCTGACATGTGGAGCCAATTGTGTGTCTTAACTTTCACTTTATCTGTGTAATTTGAATCTCACAAAGATGACCCTGACATAAACCAAGTACTTGTAGTCAAACACAACTAAACTGTATTTCTAGTATGTGTTGTATTTATGAGAAAAAATATTCTCCTAACATTTTCCTAAAAACATATTTTCCAGTGATAAAAAAGCCCAAGTAACTAAAGCTTTCTGCCGCCCCATGGCTGAAACAGTCCACATGACGTAACATTTGATCATCTACCCAAAGCCACCAAGCCCTTTGCTGAGCATACAGGCCCACAAATGTGTCTACACTTTGTATGCAGACAGACACCCACTGTAGTATAAGAACGAAGGTCATCCACTGTCCATGTCCATTATCTCCTTGGCCTAAACTGTTGTTACTGTACATACCGGAGTTAATATGACTCTGCCTCTTCTGCTAAAACCTCTCATGTAGTCTATGGAATGAATCCCACCAAATAAACTTGCATTCTGACACATATTTTAACCCCCTAATGTGTTGCTGCCATACTGATGGCAAGGCACATCCTCTCTCGGTTATTTCTCTTCCTCCCTTTCAACTTTCCATTATCTTTGCCAGCTTTGAAGCAACAATCATCTTATTTGCAATGTGTAATAGTTCATTATTGAATGGTGAATTTTCTGTTGTAATTACTTTCCGGGTGTTTTACTACAACTCTAGTGACATTCAACATTAATAGTAGTGTGTGTATCCTGCAGCTTTAAACAGGATATAAATCAGACAAACATACTTGAGGATTAAGTTCCCTGTTGTACGCAGATTATTTTGCTTGATATGTCACAAGATGACACAACCAGAGAATTATAGAGAAACGTTATGTGACATTGCAATTCTAAATGAATGGTATTCTAACTAAACTAATTAGAAACATTGATTCATGAATGAAGCACTTGTCAGATGTAACAAGTGCTTTTACATCCACCCACTGCAGTTTATGGACTTGCCGTGGTGGGATTTGTTGATTTCAGCTCCATTCCCAGGAGTTTTAACTGAGTTGGCACAGTTCAGTGCTCCTCAAGTCTTCCAAAGCTCTGAGGACAGCTTATTGTTAACAATATTTGCACTTGGTTTGAGAGTTTCTAGAAAGTTCTTAGTTCTTGGTTTTAAAAACAGAATTTTTAGCCTGGGTGATGCATTTGATCTTAAACTTCCCGTAACATATTTTTAGTTGCTGTGGCGAAGCTGTTAGCGTACAGTTGTTTATTTGCACATCCAGCAGTGCAACACAGTTTCTGTCCATGTTGCAACTGTAAGTACAAAATCCACACTCTTTTAGCTCTGTTTTTTTGTAAGAACTACGGAGGGAAGTTCTAGCTCGTCCCTAACTGTGTCTCTCTTTTGTTTGGTGCGGAGCAGGATATAGATGCCATACCTGCAAACTCATAAGGGGTGAAAAAGGTGACTTTTATAAAGTGTGAAGAAATGGCATGTGAGCCCTTTTTACTGTAATTGATCTCCTTGGAGCAGAGGCTGCATTTAGCATACCCTGCTTTATTATTTTTTATGAAATACTGGGACAGTGGGAAGCTGTACTGAACTGAACTGTAACGGAACATAACGGAACTTTAACCCCAATGCACAACCCAAAAACGTTAGCTAACATGATATCAAGTTGACTAGCTTTCCATAAATAAAAAAAAGTTGGAGGGAAATGAAGACGCTGTAGACATCTTAACGCTGATTGGCCAAGACTCGACACATCAAAGATGTTTTATTGAGAAGATCACAACATCAGCTTTTCGCCTTGTCTCACTCCAATCTCAGAAACGCTGGCCGGCCAGTTGACTCTTCGGATCTATAAGATTCACGTGGATGACATATTTTGATTTAAAAACGGCAAATTTCACCGAAAAGCGGCTTTGCAGGTATGGTTTTCCACTCACCTTGGTATTATTGTAGTGCCCCCGTTGCCTATCCAAAAACTAAGGTCACTATGTGGTGTAATGCCGTGTTCACACCAAAAGAGTTGCGAAATATTCGCGCGTCCAGATTACATGTTAAGTCAATGCACAGCCGCGTTAGGTTGCGAAAAAGCGGATTTTTCGCTTTTTCGCTGGCGATGAAATTCGCCCGACGCGGAGTTGCGAAAGCCAATCAGCGTTGAGAAGCTCCGCCCGGCATCACCGCCGTTCTGCCGTCACTGAATCAAACTGCGGGTCCGCTGAAGGAGCGCTGGAAGCGGCTTCATTCAGACACTCGTCCCGGAGGAGTCGGAGCTGTGTGCGACTACGGATAATATCATGAACCCAGACACGACTACGGATAATATTATGAACCCAGACACGGGGGCGTTTGATGTTCCGACGTTTGTGGGACTTTCTCAACAAGTATAAAGCAGAACTAGTGGTTATTTCAATGGTCAATGGCGGAAATAGTAAATGTTTTCACCGACATGGAGATAAGCCCCGCCCCCTTTCCCCAGCGATGGTTGCGAAAAACGAATTAACCACTAGAGCGAGTTTTTTGCCGGGCGGCGCGATATAGGCGAAGTGGCGTTGCGAATATTCGCAACTGTTTTGGTGTGAACACGGCATAAGTGATGACCAATGTCCAGGTGTAAATGTAAAGGTAGTTTATTAACAGTTGCATATTTCTTGATACAAACAAAAAGATAACCATGTCCTGGCACAACCTATTTGCATATAATCAAAATCATAAAATAAATAAAAAACATTTTCCTATCTATGTTAGCGGTTGAGAAGGTCACCCAAGCGACATCCAACTCCAGTCGTCCTTTAGCCCAGAAACTAGCAAAGTCCAAAGCGCTCCGCTGGATGGTGTCCTTCAGGATGGCCAGGTGTAGGGCCGCCGGAGTACCTTGTTCGTCTGCAGCTCCCTCTTCTGGATGAAGAGCTTTTCTGCATCTACTGAAAAACACATTTCGGAAGAAAAAAAAAATACAAACACTCCCTTTCCATTTGGAAATATTTTAACAAAACACTTTTGAATACCGTACCTTTTTATCTTTTTCACTTGAAGAATTAATGTGCTTGAAGAATTAATGTGCTTGAAGAATTAATGTGCTCATAATGTGCTTGAAGAATTAATGTGCTTTCTTTTGTTTTTGACATTTTCCTATGAATGTAATTTTGAAAAGCAGGTCTTCAGTGGCTAAGCATCATCTTTACACAATACACAACAATCTATATTGATCTTCAATTAAGCCCCTTGACTCACGACATAAATAGAACTAGAAATTCTAGAAATACAGAATTAAACTTCTCTTAATGAGGGACTACGAATATAAAATGGGAATCTCCCTTAATGTTAGGGTAACCTGATAAGGTGCTCTGTCACGCAGACTGGTTGGACCCAGTTTGTGTCTCTTGTGTAGCTGTAACCACATCCTGGCACAACCTATTTGCGTATAATCAAAATCATAAAATAAATCCAAAACATTTTCCTATCTACATTACCACATTGGCATCTGCTGTACCACGGTCAAAAACTGTTTGCTTCTGCAGTTAAGCCACAGCCGGCCCTAGTGCCGCTCCTGATTATATTGCCTTGTCTCACTTGACCTCGGCCTTACGCCCCCTACTGGTGGGAGGTCCAACATAACAAAATTGGAACAACTCTACCGGACTCTCAAACCAACAGGTAGTTGACACAGTGGTCGCGTTTGTCTGACACTGAACAGTTGTAAACTATATAACGCTTCTCATGGCTTATTTACACAGACTATGAGGAAAATACATAAATCATGTTAACCGTGTATTAGTCTGAGGAAAGGCTTCCTCTCTCCAGCTCTGCATATATATTTAATTCCCCACAATCAAAAGGTTGTCTGTTATTAGCTGCGTTTAAACTTGAGTTTCGATCCCTATTCTTTCTCAGCTGAAATTGTATTAGCTAATGTTAGTTCAGTACTTAGTCGGGTTTCCACTTAGGAGTCAGAATTTCAGAGTTTTTCTCATTGAAATATAGGGGAGGTCTGTTAATTAAATGTTATGATAACAAGTATGCTATGCTGACAATTCATTGCACAATTCTGAACTTGTATTTGCACAATACATGTATGTTTTTGTTTATTGCAGTTATAATCTTTCTAAAACTGTGGCATTGTTGGAAGAGATGCCAGAGAAGAAGGCACAGATAAATCCATAAATAAATATAAAAGTGAAGATGAGTTTGTTTGCTTCATTTGTTCACACATGGAGGCACAGCTGTAGAAGCAGGATGGGCCAGGTGGGAATGAAGAATAAAGTTTATCTTCCCCATCAGGCAGATTGAACCATAGCTACAATAGATGCTGCTCCTGTGCTTTCCGTCTGCATGCAAGGGAGAAGGTCACATCAATATGTATGCAAAAATGCTGCAATTGAAGTTTTCCTCACCTAGCAGCACATGCACGTGCTGTGCTGCTGATGAAAATGGTGAGGAATGAACCAAGTATAAAGCATATTGTGATCTTAATGGTGTAGTTGTCGCTGTTATAACGTGCTCAGGCTAACCAACACAGTGCTTTTCTTTGTAATGTTATATTTATGGCTCATAAACCATCATTGCTCCAGATTAATTATAATCATGCCCTACACCGTGATTTCAGTATCTTGACTCAAATACATATGGTATTTATGCCCAACATCCAGCCTCTCATGCTATGCGTCATTCCCTCAACTCCTCTGTGTAATTATTCAGTCGCTGCTCCTGTAATACATCAGTAATGCTGTTTATGGCCCAAGGTCAGAGTGGAGGGGCCGAGGAGCCAAGTCATTGATAGATAGAATAGTCTCCAAGGCTTGAACTCTCTGAGACAGTGAAACATTTCAGCAAATCAGGCAAGGCCCCCTTTTTTAAGACTCGTTTTCTCTGACACTTGAGTAGAGTGGGGTGAAAATATAGCCTCAGTGTTTCAAACCAGTAAACACAACGTCAAATCTCATTATTTTTGTAAGACAGCTACTTTTTCCCGATTCAAAATCCATATGATTATCTTAAAATGTGTATTTTCGTAGGTGTAACTGAATGATAAATAATTTGTAAAACTAGATTTCTTTCACATTTCATTGTTGTACTTAGAGCATTGATGCAATTCATCGTTTTGCCTTATACGTCTTTTAATTTACAGCTAAACACCTAAGCAATCATCCTTATTCCTTCTCAAATTCCAGATTAACTCTTCTTCACTCACAACTAAATAATCATCCATAGAGCCGCATCATTTCCCCTGAAAAACCTTTCAGAACGCCATGGTAGATCTCTTGGCATCCACCCTGAACTTGAAAGGAAAGTTATTTTTGCTTTGGCATTCTTGTTCAGCCACGGTTCAGTTGAATCCACATACAAAATAAAGCACCTTGTTACACCCGTCTACAACATCTCCCTCTGTGGTTCGTGGCCTTGCTGCATTTTAGATGTGTTGTTTGCAGCTGCAGTCTCAAGGGTTTTAACCTGAGTTGGCACAGTTGGGTGTTCCTCTGGGCTTTGATAGCTCTATGGACAGCTTGATCGGGAGAAAGTGAAGTTTGAAGAAGGTTCTGTGGTTCTGAGTTGTAGTCTTGATATGTATAGATCATTATAAGATATTATATTCCATTCCATTATCCAAACCGCTTATCCTATGACTTTGCTACAGGAAAACATTCCTGCCAACTGCATTAAGACTTTATAACTTTATAAGTCACCTCTTGCCAGATCCTCTGACTGATTAATTATTGTACACGTTTACATTTATGTTTATCTACACTCATATACTTACATACATCATTTGCATTTTTGCACTCCCCTATTGTTTTGTTTATTGTTTGTTTATTTACACCTCACACACTTCATATACACATACATACTTTGCATTTTTGCACTTCTATTGTTTAAGTTTAATTTAATTCCTAAATTAATACTCATTTTTTTTGTGCTGTTTTTCCCTGTTGTTTTTATATTAATTTTTTTGTCTGTAAATTGCTGCTATTTCGAAACCAAATTTCCCCTTGGAGATTAATAAAGTATATATTCATTCATTCTTGAATGGGCTACAACCCTGAGTAACCATGATATTTAATTAATATTGTGAAGGGCTCATTGCATGGGTGGAAAATGGTCTCAAAAAAGTATAAATTGCAAGTGCTACAGCCATAGCTATATGAAAGTCCTGTGTTTGTTTGAGCCACCCCTAACTGCTCTTTTTTTTTATTGAAATCCTTTCTCTCTCTTTGTTAAAATTGTTGAAGATGCAGTTGTCTTGTTTGTTTAAAAAAAATAAAAAAGACACCTCTTCAAGCTTTAAATCCCAAGTATAGAGCCCCATGTACACTGCTTCAAATGTTGAGAAAAAGCTTGACATGCCTAGTTAGGATTGTTGAACTGACTGGTGCAGGGATTCCTGCCAGTGAGCTTGCCGCTTCTCTCCCGCCTGCTAGAGTGCTTTCTTCAAGTCTTCCTGTTCATTTTTTTAATTACTTTAATCATTATTATGAACACACAGTTTCATTTTTATTTGGAGAGTCCACTCCAGAAACTTTTCTTTGACTATATTTAGGTTTTTCCATCATAGCGTCTGCCATACACCCAGCTGGTGCTTTGTGTTTCCCGTATGGTAATAACTCTCACTCCCCAAGGAGGAAGACAAAAGTTCTGCAAGTTAATGAAGTGTTTATTTAGTAAGTCACAATTATTGCCTCAAAGGGCTTTAACATTCACTACATTATTAAACAACACATTAAACAAGATATGAAAATGACAGGCCACATATCCTTACTGGGGGAGAACAAAGCGTTCCAATAAACCTCCAGAAGAAGCTTCAAAGAAAATGAATGAACCTGCTTATTTACATGTTTTGATAATGTCACCAAATGAGATATTGACTTGGGTGAGAAAGTGTCCCAGCAATATACAACATTGACAATGCCACTTTGAGTTTTTCAACCAACAACTTATATTATTATACTCTGAGGCATTACACAATGAAGGCTCTCTAAGAAAAAATGAAAACGTGTCTTATTTTCCTAATATCCAGCCTGTTGTTATGATAACATGTGTCTCACCAGGTTAGAAGACATAAGCCTCCATGAGACACAGCTTAAACCTTCAAAGGAATTTACACCTCAATGTACTTTTACAAAGCATCCAAATGATCATCATGTGCACAAGAAGCTATTCACATCAGCCTCAGCTGCATGTTGTGTTTAGTGCTGATTAGCTATTATTAATCTAACACACTAAATGGTAAACACTGTGAGCATTAACACCAGCATGTTACCATGGAGAGATTATCATTTAGCTCAAAGCATTAAAAAAGACCCAGCAAATGTGCCCGTGCTGTGGATATTTGTGGGTTTACTGTGGGCACGGGCAAAGCCTCACTAATCCCATTTGGGCCCCCTGTGGGTTGGCCCACGAAGGGCCCGAAGTAGTTTTGCCCAAAGGGGGTTTTCTGTGAGCAATCCAAATACCACAAAACCCCCCCTACCCCTAACTTCTGGCTGCTGAGTCTGGGGCAGGCTGTTAACTTAGCATTGATAAAGTTGGCCCTTTGCCTGCTGTCCATGGTGCTGAACAAAGGCTGGATTGCAGAATGTCAATTGCATTGTGAGCTTATAGCACCGCAAAGCAATTGTCTATAGTGCTGTGTGTGTGTGTGTGTGTGTGTGTGTGTGTGTGTGTGTTTGGGGCAAGGACCCAAAAAAAAAAAAAACACTGGGGCCTATCACAATTATGTTACACTGCCCCTCAAGACTGCCCTGTGTGCTGAGAGGCTATCTCTGCCCCAGGATCAGTCTTTTCTTTACTCACAAATCCTCAATTCTCAGAGCAGAATAAGAGCTTTGGGACGGCCGTCAAGATGGCGGCGCAGAACCACTTCCGGTTCAATCGAGGAGCGAGGAGCGAGGAAACGACAATTTAGAGACTTGGGATGCACCCCTTGTCTTGTGTGTCCTCTGTGTTCCTGCACTTCCTCCCCTGTGATTGTCCGTGATTGTCTGTCTGCCCTGTTCCCTGATTGTGTATTCCTTTCACCTGTGCTGCCTTCAGTGTTTTCCACCTGTTCCTCGTTACCCTCCTCTTGTATTTAAACCCTGTCTGTCTCCTGTCCCCTTGTTGGATTTTACTGGTTTTTCCCCCGTCTGTTACCCCGTAAGCTGTCTCGTCGTGAGTAGTCTTGTCCCTGTCTTTTGGAGTCCTGTTTTTGTTCGTCCCGTTTTGAAGCCTGTCCTAAGTTTTGTTTATTAGAATACATTTACTTTCAACTGTTGCTCGTGCGTTTGGGTCCTCTCCTTACCCCACACCTGACAGAACAATCCGACCAGTATTTGGACTCAGCCAGCAACTTTTTATCTACTTTTAGTCCCCTTTTTGTCCTGCCATGGAAGGTCCACGGCAAAGCCACTGTCCGTGTTTATTTTTACGATGCTCGTGGCCGCAGCCTTGGCTACCACGACCAGACTATGGACACTGCTTTTGAGGCGGTGAATGAGCCCCGTGAGGCCTTCAGCGGTCGCCATAGCCACCAGAAGGGTCAGGTTTCGGACCCTGAGTGCAACCCGTGGCCCACCGTAAGCCAGGCCCCGTAGCCTGAGGGTCAAGACTCCGGCCGCCAGGGTTCCTGATCCGGAGGCTCGAACCTCTGGGCCTCGTCAACGTCGGCGTCGGGTTCCCGCTGCTGCCCCCGCGCCACAGCCCACGCCTGTTCCAGTGGTTCCTTCCACACGGCGGCCGATCTCTGCCACCCGTGTCCCGTCGGCGTCCGGCCCAACTTCCTGCCGTCTGGCAGCGGTCCGGCCGAGCCCGGCTCCTCGTCGCCAGGCGGCTCCTGCTCAACTTCTCGTGTCGGTGTTCCGGCCGATCCCTGCTCCACGCCTCCTCAACGACCGGCTTTTCAGGGACATGGAGGAGTTCCTCCGAGCCCTGTTCCCAGACAGGGTCCCGGCTCCCCCCGGCCTGTCAGCGGCTCCCGCCTCTGTGCCGCTGCCAGCCCCAGACCCCCGTGTCCTGCCGCCTCTGTGCCGCCCTCCGGCACGCCCCCCGGACTGTTTCTGCCCGCCTGGTGGCCGTCCTCTGGCCAGGCACCCTGCCAGTTTTTTGCCGTGTTTTTGTTCGTCCCGTTTTGAAGCCTGTCCTAAGTTTTGTTTATTAGAATAAATTTACTTTCAACTGTTGCTCGTGCGTTTGAGTCCTCTCCTTACCCCACACCTGACAGGTGAAGCTCATCAGTTGCAGGAGAGAGAAGCAGCTGCCACTAGCACATGATTGTCCTTATAAACACTATAGTTAGTGGTGACAAGAACTGCAGTGCACAGGGAATTGCATGTTCTAAATTAGAAGTGGAGAAAATATTTGCATAAATGATGAAGGAAATTTGCTTTCTCATGGAATTAAATGCATCCCTTAAGTGGTGTTATTGCTCCTCCTCGAGAGCAGGTGTGGATAATTTAAGAGGTGATACTGAAGCTGCATAATTGTTTGGAGGTGTCTAATAAGACTTTTTTTTTTTTTTTTTTTTTTTTTTTTCAAGGAATACAAAAATAGATATTGATGTGGCTACTGTCTTGTTAACCAGATTAACTGGTAGCTAATTTGCAATCAGTGCATTTTATATTTACATTTTAAAGCCTAAGCCGCAGACCAAGGGAACGTACATGTGTTTTGTTTTTTGTTCCCGGGTGTGGGTAATGACAGAACCCACATGGCAGTGGAAACTCAAAGTGAAATATATGGTGCATCTAAGATATACATGTCACAAACAAGATCAATAAACAACCTGTCAAGTCATTAGTGTTCTTTGTAGCACTAAAATATAATTTGACGCCAAGCATCATGCCTGGAGATGAATAGTACACAGTTTAGTGAAGATGTTAAACAGTAAATTATACAAGGGTGTTTTCAAAAGGGATAATAGTGCATGGCATGTGATATGCCTAGACTGTAACATGGCTAACTGGCAGAAATGTGTGGGCTTGCAGTGAGTGAATCCTTGGAGGAGGACTAGGTGTCAGTTAGGTAGTTAGTTGGCAGCTCTTGGCATGAAGCTTCTGAGACAACAGGTGGTCTCGGTCTTTATGGACGGGTCCCGTCTCCCAGAGGAAGGTTTTTTTTTTCGAACAGGTGGTTGCCTGGGTGGAAAAGGTTGGTGACAGTCCTTGCTGCCCTTTTCTTTCTGCTGGTGGCAGTGGACTCGTCAACGTGGCTGCTGACAGCTTATGACCTGCTCAGCAGTGCAGACAGCACTCAGCTTGGCGTCAGGGCCAGAGGTGGTCTGCTGATTGATAGGTCTGGAGGGCATCTGAGCATCGCAACTAATTATGATTAATGCCTCGGCGTCTGCTGGATCACGAACTGCAGATGCGTGAAATTAACTTTAATTACTCAGTTTGTACAGTTCAGTTGTTTTTGTTTTGTTTTGCTGTGATAAACCACTGACTGAGCTGCTGTGTAGATGAGCTAAATATATCAACCATTTCAGAATGGCTCAGGGTGTGCATATAAATGTACTATGAAAATAGTATATAGATCCATGATGTATTATCTGATTTAATTAGTTATAACAACTAAATCCATGCATATGTTATATGCATATTGTATAATTTTTCATCAACATCATCACCCTTGACTAAATTATTATTATTTGCTTATATGTTTGACCTTCACGGTGCAGAATAATACAAACAGAATGTCATGACGTCAGACACAAACCTCACTTTTTAGTAATGTAGGCGACATCTTGTGTCCTGTAGTTGAACCTTTGAAAAGAAAAATATTTGCATACTCATAGATTCTGATTTTTTTTTTAATGAAAAATAAGTATATGTTTTGGGGGGAATTTTTAAAGATGCTATTGATGACATTGATAACAATGTCACAACAGCTACTTAATTAAAGAGATGAACTGAGAACAACGGCTCATTACTTGACAAGTGTGTTGCACAACCTGCGTATTTCATGGTTGAGTGGAGTGAGACACAGACAGACATTTCATGTCAATCTTTCTTGGTAGCATAAATTATACATTTTTCAACATGTAGCTATAGGCCTGCATTAGCTATATATTTAGCTTACTTTGTGCAATAGTGTTTCAAGATTAATGTAAGCTATGTTGTATATGGATTTTTTTTTTCTCCACTTCTAATATGGAACTTGCAATTCCCTTTGCACTGCAGTAGTTTTAGGGAATGTTTAGCTTGTCATCTAGGCGGTAGTGTAACGTTAACGTGTAACGGTGTCTTCCTACTTATTTATTCCAAACAGGAAGTACATTCAGTGTTAAAGAGACAGCTAAACGGTCTGGTGTTTGTGATTCAACTGGGCTTATTGTAGTGTCTGCTTGTCCTCAGCATGCTCTTGAGAATCAGAGCACCAACATCATACAAGATAAGAAATGACCCCAGAAGAAAACAGATAAGCTCTCACGTGGGCCGGCAGATAAATCAGTGCCTATCCCAGGAGGTTTTGATAAGCATGAAAACAGAAGAGTTTACAAAGAGTTGTCTGAACACCCAGACAATGAACAATTAGCAGCTCACATATAAGCATGATTAGACCAATCTATCCTGTTTTTTTTATCCTGTTTATACCAGTTTCAGACTATTTTTCATAGTTGATTAAATGTGGAATTTGTCAAATATGGCCAACATTTTAGTTTAAAGGGTCCAGTCTGCCCTCGGTCCAACATGAGAGGATGAAAAAGAAGAGCTTCTCTGCCACTCTCTTCTCGGTGAAGAAGTCACCTGGCTTTTGGGGTCTGATCCTGGCAAACTGCCCCAACTGCCTGTGGTATCAGCACACTTTATGTTGCTGCTGTTACACAGGTTGGACCCATGCCAGTAGTATAGGTGAAATGCTGCCCCTTATTTGTTTAAAGCTTGTGGCAAATCTTACACAAAGCATATTCAAACCTTAAACAGCAGCTAATTAGTTGATTTACATTTTGTACCAATTATCTGAATCTGCAAGCCTACTAGTTGGCTAACTGAAATTGTCAAATAAATGTTAATAAAAAAACAAAACATTGGCTTTGAAAATGTAGTAGAGTATAAGTATAAAGTAGCATAAAATGGAAATACTCAAGCCAAATTGAGTAAATATATACGTCCACATGGAAATTCCACCAGTGTTCTCATCTTTGTGCAAGAGACAGTGTCCACTGTCTTCACTGAGACATCCAGCCTGTTCTGGAGAGTTAGAAACATTCATAGTGTTCAGGGAGAAAGAGAAAACTACTCCCTACACTCATTTAACACACACACACACACACACACACACACACACAAGTTTGGTTTCATCCCTCCTAGGGAGTAATTAGAGGTTGGTCTGCTCCATCTGGGAGCCTCCTCACCAAACCCCATTACATACACACACTCAGCAGCAACAGCAGTACAGCACTCGATAGTTGCAGAATGAGTCACCAAAATATTTTATGGGGAACTCAGCTCCATGAGATCCAAACAGGAGATCTCCAGATATAAGGTCAGCTCATCCTCAGACAGCTACATTTCTCCAAGTTCTCAAACATGAATAAAGCTCTCTCCTGGCTCACCACTGATTATGGCTGAGATACACATTATTCTGCTCTACAGGAGGAGGTCCAAATATAGGACTATGAAAACTCCCCTGGAGAAATTTTAGGTCATTAAAGCTCCTCTACAAGGACACGTCTGTCGTTATTCACCTGCTCATTCCTGGTGTTTAAAAACATCCTTTTGGGGGTCAATAGATCTCTCGGCTCACATATGAATACCCTTAATGGTATTCATTTGGTTGGGCTGACATTTTTAAGGTGAGACTAATTCAAAGTAGCATAAATGTATTGAGTTATCATCCATATAAAGCTAATGTTCATAGTAAAATCACACAATTTGCATTTGTAGAAAAACAGCACACCTTAACACTCTTTTCAGAAATTCAACCGTACAGGTTCTCTATCATCCAATAATAACTTCCCAATGCTTCAGATAACTTCTCTGACCACGTTTACTGGTGTGGAAGAGACATCAATTAAATGGCTGCTCCTATTGACCTGTTTCTGGAGGGTCCCGTTTGTTTCTTTTGTCCTAATCTTACATGGAGCAGTTGGGACTGAGGAGAAAGAAAATGCAAGCTCTTCTCTTCCTCTCCTTCAGCTTTTCCTCACTGCTCCTGTCAGCGCTACCAGATCTCGCCTGAAGCCGCTGCTTTTGAACATAATGCCACTGTCTCTCCTCTGACAGGAGCCTTCTTAACCACGTGGGTGTGAAAGGGCAAAAATAGGGTTCGTTATAGAACACGGAGACAATAAGCGTCACTACAAGCAAAGGAACCGTCTTCCCATGAAACGTGATTACAAATTAACCAAAATAGCTGAGAAATGGCCTTTAGTCTAAATCTGACAGATGTGCACTGTCATGGTATAAGATACTAGCAATTGGTATTCCAGTGTACACACATGTATTTAGATGTACAATAACCAATCAAGTTGTAGCTACTGTGTTAATTAATAGTTCCATTACTTGAAGCAAACTTGAACAATTGACTGGTGTTGCAGTTTGAACAGAAAAGAAAGCAAATTGACTTCTGCACCTGAAACAGAAAACTTCCATTAAACACATTTCCGTACTGTATGTTTAACGCTAAATTGAATGACTTGTGAGGGCTGTTTGTACTAAATAACTCTCCAATGAATATGGGATCAAACCTGGTTCACATGCTTGAATTTAACATGTGATTTTTAAGTGGTCCAGTCAAATTCACTTGATTTGCTTATAATAAGAGAGCATGATCAGTGGTAGATATCTCGCATCAGAAACAGGGCCATGACATTTGAGACATATAAAACGAAAAGTTAGATATTCATCAATTGTGTGAAATGTATCCATATAAAATTGCAAAGACTTGCCTTGCAGTCAAACATGCACGCTCTCACATTATCTGCACCTCGCTTACTCCACATAATTGATGTTGCATTTTCCAGCACCAGCCTTTTGACTTCCTTGTAATTGCATTCACCATTTATTTCATCATATTTTTTTTGCCAGAAGCCAGGAAAGCACATGCAGGATCGCTGGGCGATTCAGATTCAGATGCCTTGAGGAGCTTTACAGCGTGGAAGTTTGATTTCATCAGAGGGCGTTTTAGAGGAGTGTTGCTAGCTGGACGGAGTTCACCATTCGACACGTGCACCATAGTTCAGAGTAATACATAATGGAGACGTACGAGACGCTGTTTGCTGTAACTTTATGTCTGGTTCCTTTAAAGACTCTCCAGCATATCACAGAGACAAAAAAAAAGTGTGTGAGTCGTTCTATAAAAACAATGTTGAATTTGAATTCATAAGAGTGTTGCTGTGAACCCATCGAATAAAAGTTTGCTACCTCAAATGTTTCCAATGAATGTCAATGAGAAACCGTTATGAAGTGGTATCAAGGCTGCAGAGTACGGAAGCGAGATGGCAGACTGTGTTTACCCGATGCACAAAATATCGCTAAATACTACAGAATCGCCGAAACAGCACGATCATTCTGTGAACTCTCTGGCTGCTCCCTGAGCTGCATGACTAGAATATGGATTTAGCATGAATCAGGCAGAAAGATTGACAGGTTTGCATCTGATTGTTTTGTTATAGGGTTTATAATTAATACTTCTGAGATCTCTGCTGACTATCCTCTTCACCAACGGAGTAATAAAGTATACAGACTGAATGCAGATACAACAATCGTAATGATGTTGCAGAGCGTGTCCTTGCACAGAAGATTGCTGTTGAGGTTGTACTCAGTCCTAGTTCTAGACTGCTTTGAATGGGAGGGTCAGGTGGGGTGGGGGTCACTACGAGATGTTGGCTGGTCACGAAGGACTGGAGGTAATATGAACGTTCTTTAAGACTGGTCATCTGCGTTTTTGCATGAAGGGCCCGTGGGGCTCTGCCCAACCAGAGGGTGCTGTTGTACATAGGAAGGTATAAGCTTTTCTCTATTTCAGATATTTTCAATTTTCAATTTTGTCTACTTCATGAATCACTAATACATTATTGCTTTGTAGTGTGTGTAACTTTGTCTTTGTGCCTGAAGCTGCTTAAACGTTTCCAGAAATGGTGCAAAGGTGTAAACATCTTGCAAGCTATAGCTAAAGAGTGACTGATATTGTACTCGCATTACATTACAACAGCAGTGATGACTCGTGTGGATTATTTAATTACAGTTTGATTTAGGACTTTACCCCTGGAGCAAAAATGGGAAATTTGGGACCATATTGACCAGATGACTTAATCATATCTCAAGAAGGAAAAGATTAAAAAAGATAATTCAACCACAAGTGGTTGAAAAGGAAAACGTGGTTAACTGCGAGAAGCCCTGGTTTGCTTTCCATGTCTTCTTTTCAGAGGGGAAACTGTCTGAACAGCAAGTGGATTAAAGACTTGAAAGGGTAGTAAAACACGAGAGTTGTGGATAATGCCCAGTTCAATCAGGAGAGACAGTGGGTGTTTAGTAGTTAATGTTTATTATGCCAGATGATGAGTCCATGGTTACACAGAATTTATTTGGCGCATGAACTCCGCGAGGAGATTGAGATTGCACTGTGTTTGCCCTGAGCTGCAGCAATCTGTAGATCCCCCCCCCCCCGGGGAGTCCAGACACTGGTGGTGGTGGCTGAGGTTCTGCTGGAGTTGCTGGAGTTGCTGGAGATGCCGATGGGGTGCTGAATCTGAGAGGGTGGATGGTGCTGGGGAGGCGGCGGGTCGCATGAGACGGCAGCAGGACGCTAGAGGCGGAGAAAGAGAACATTTAAAGGAGATAGCAGTGAGCTGAGGGGATAGCGAGGAGGGCGCGAGTCTGCGCTAATGGCTGGGCGCACCCGGCTGCTGAACAGCTGGTAGCGTCTGACACTTCTGACGCTCCTGACAGGGACATCCGGTATGACGTGCGTGCTGCTGGTGAGGGACGGTATGAGTGAGGGCCCGCCTGGTGTGAGGGGGTTGTCTTCCTGTCTGAACTTACGCTATAGCTTCATTTAAACTGATTTGGAATGACAAACGTTGCCTCTCATCTTGACTGTGCGTACAGACATGGCATTGAACAACATGGCATTGAACAACACAACAGTCAGAATGAAGAAAAATGGTATGTTCTTTGCAGAATTATAACCTGTATGCAATTTTGTGGAAAGTGCAAAATTGTCTTGCATTAAACCCTGTTTTTTATGCATATTTGAGATGATGTGTGAGGGAGACTCCAGCACTTCAGCCGTTATTCAAAACAAAGTTTTGGATTGGATTTCATGTACAATGTATACAAGGATGAAGTTGCTCAACAGATGAGAAATGCACCTTTCATTGCTGGTTAAGAGTAGGCTTCTTGATGTTGAGCGATTGGATTAAATTGTTTGAGTCTGGCAGAGCTGGTGAAACCCCATATAGACTTAAAACTGTATAATATAATTATTATATTACATATGTAAATATATAAATATATTGCATGTTGTTTTGTGTCTGTATTTATTAACAGAGGTTTGATTGCCTTTTGGAGATGTTGAAAAGTATTGTTTTTTTTTTGGGTGGGTGGCCAATGACAACTGACTCTTGCTAATGAACATTAAAACAGGAAACCCTGAAGCATCATAAATTGCTTTACATTATGTCAAAAAGTAGGTTCAGGACAAAGATATTTCTATTTCCAGTGGAAAAATTGTGGAGGGCACCTATTTGTAGAGTTCTCTTTTTACTTCACTTTTTTGACAGTAGTTCTGAGGATCTGCTATAACTGCAGCACCTAAAACGACTGGCCCATTCAGGTGTAGGACAGGTGTGACACTTCCTATTAGAGTGCCCAGGATTCGGGGCATGAATGAAATAAGACCCTCAGATCAAATGAATTCATCCAGAAAATGGCTGTTCAGCAGCAACCTGCCCTCATCTCCCCTTCATTTGGAGGCTCGTCTCTCTCTGGTCTACTTATCCAACAGCAGCCATGAATCCTGTTAAAGGGCTTAAGTAGTATCTTTGTAGCCTTTGTCTCTTTCCCTCTTTCTTATCTTTCTGACTCAAGACCAAACAGAATGCAAGGTAAAAATGCTGTTCTGACAGAATAAGTGCTGATACTGTAGATGTGAAAGGTCAACAGTATGGAGAAGCAGAGGAGGGTCGCTTAGAGGATTTCAAAGCGGTCTGCCTGTCAACGTGATTTCCTCTGACATAGGAGCTTATTCTGTTGGGAGACAATGGCAGACTTATGGGCAGAAATGCACGGGATCAACAAACAGAGCACAAGACAGGCGGGAAACCACCAAGACAGCATGCAGGTTGACAAACAGACAGACCAATTATATAGAGACATACATGTAAAAAACATAGACAGGCAGCAGGAAGAGAGAAACTGAAACGCAAGCAGACCATCAAATTGGCTCATTCATCAAAAAGACAGTGAAACTCTCGACAGTTTTTTGGATGAAGTTGACAATATTTCCCTCTATCTGTGCATTTGTGCAGAAGGTAACATACTATGATGAATAGACCATCAGTTTGAGTACAACCCCTGCTGTCTTATCTTTCTTAAATATTAGCAGGAGGAAAACCAAGTCATTCCTTATCCTCAATCACTGACTTCAGAGAAGTAAAATACAATCAAACAGGAAAAACTAGTTGTATGTACAGAAAGACAAAGTGAATAACTCCTCATTAAATAACAAATCCCTAGTCAAGTGAATGTAATGCTTCAGAGATACAAGCTGCTCCAGCAAAAATAGACCACAATGTCCATGTAAGCCTTGATGAGACCCTTGCTTCACCAGCTGGAGTGACAGTGGATCCTCTTCAGCAGATGTGAGAGCCGGGCAAACAAAGACAGTGAGATCTACACTGGAGACAAAAGTTCACGCTCTATGTCCTTCCAACACTTATAGTTGTTTTCCTCAGGCTGTTCTCACACAGCGTACATAGCTAAACCTCCAAAAATAAACATGCTATAATTTGTAGATATCCCACAAATCCGACATAATCATCAACCAGGAAGATGCACCGCAAAAAATACCCCAAGGGCGTGTGGGAAGGGAGGCAGATGGGTCAAACAAGAACCGGCCTTTCACCCAGCAGACAATTGTCCGTGCCCTGTGGGAAACGAGGAACTACTTTGGTTGACTATAATCCTAACTTAGTAGTTTCCTGTAAAGAGTGAATATCTTTTTTTTTAAAGAACGTAAGAATGTTACATGGGGAAATTGCCACATGTTGCTGGACTTTCGTAGGAAAACGCATGAAAAATGAACTGAAAGGTGTTTCATTTACTACACAGTCATTGTAAAAGATCCCATTGCTGGTATGTCAGCCCTCCTTCAGAGGCTCACGTCTACTGTCAGGATGGGAAGGATCACATTTCGCTGCCCTAAGATTTGCTCCCCTCCTCAACCCACAGTTCCAACTCTTTGTGCCTCCCACTGATAAGAGTATAATATCTGCTAAACCCACTGCCTGCATGGGAGATAATAAACTCACTTTATTCTTACCTCTACTCGGTGCAATGGAAGCTGGAATCTAGCCGCGAGTCCATTGTTATTCTGAAAATGAAACCCATTGAAAGTAAGGCTGTAATGGCAGAGCAATGCTGTGGCTGTGTGATCTACGAGGTACCTGGCATGGAGTGGAAGCTGAAGAATGAAAGAGCAAAATAATACGCAGAACCTTGGAAAGAAAATCACTTCTGTCTGATGCATCGTTTGGCCATTGCTCATACTGTAATTACACAGATCTCTGTATTCCCAACCTATCCGGAATCTGACCGCAGCTTGCGGGAACATGAATAATGGAAGTCCTAAAGGAGTCGCAATTAGGTTTTTATATTGGGGGGAAATGAATGATTCACATCTTAATATCTTCAGTGCTAAAGAGGCTTTTGGAGATCTCTGACAGATATTGTGTTATATTAGTCATAAATTATTTCCACCCATTCAGCTCTAGCGGCTCAGCCCTCAGCCAATCAGGATTAACTGTCTGAGACAAAGTCAGAGAGGCGTGTTATTGTAATCACACCACATCCATTTATGTTTCATTAGACAGCTTCATAATATACAGTGTAGGCCAACAATGGATGGGGGGGATATGAAGAGCATCAATAATAAAGAAGCAGACATGTATGCAGATGAATGTGTGTGTGAGGTCTGTAGCCACCCCAGGAACACCGGATTCTTACGGTCAGCTTTGCATGATGAGTACATCCTCCACAGTGATGTATGTGGCGCTCACCATCACACCTCACTGCTCTTGACTCAGCGGGAAATGCCAAATAGCCAGATGTGTTGACACGCAGGTACGTCCACCAGGTGGGTTCATTACATTGAAGAGACAAGCACAGAACCGACAGGCCTTTAGTTCATGCCAACTATGACTAAAATGCAGACATCATAGTGCTTCCTCATGTCAACAGGGCTGCTTTTAGATGGTGGATGTTGGTTAGGGCTTTTTGTTGTTGTTGTTCTGTCCACTCTGGTGCAAAACACTTACTGCATACTGTAAGCCTGGCTAACAAGCCGAGTCTGGGTGAGACAGGTAATGAAAAGGTACATGTTGACGCCTAAACAAGTAAAAATGAAGT
The DNA here is from genome assembly GCA_038501785.1 of Myoxocephalus aenaeus. Lineage (NCBI taxonomy): Eukaryota > Metazoa > Chordata > Actinopteri > Perciformes > Cottidae > Myoxocephalus > Myoxocephalus aenaeus. Next base: position 4,002,621 of record JBAMJR010000011.1, read on the forward strand.
TAGTCTCAATCCAGAACCGTTAAGTATGTTTACATGCTCAAAGGGAACAGATCAGGCAGGAAATTGGATGACAAGGCACTATTGTAGGCACATTTTGTAGTTTTGTGTGTCTGAATTTTACCAATAGTCAAAATATAATTAGTGAAAACTGACTTATTTAGACATACAGAGGTGTTTTTGAGTTTTTTCAGTTTTGTTTGGAGTTTGAATTAATTAAATTAATTCAAATTCAACAGAGCATCACTACATGAAAACTTTGTTTTGCTTTCATCTTGCCACACCTTTTCTGTCTAAAGAGAGAACTATAAATACGATTTGTCTAATCTTCCAGACCGATTATGGGAACTGGGTCTCATACAGTTTACAGTATGACATCAAATTGCAGCAGAAATTTGACAGTAGCCCCATCACTTACTTTCATTAATTACTTCTAGACAGCCCTATTCAATGGATTTAGTACAAGAATAATACAAGGTAACAGTTATGAATAATTATTCTACAGATTACTCTGAATACTGAACACCTTTATGTTTTGTGTTTTATTATATTCAGTGAGTCTTCAGAATGTTGACGTTTGCTTTGCATTAAAAGTCTAATCACAGGCATAATTGAGTTTATTCAACGACAAAATGAGATTTCTATTAAGATACAGTAGTTTGGAGTCACTGCAGCCCCAAAGTGCTGAGCTACCTCTCTCTGATGATGATGGTGATGATGATGATGATAATGAGAGACATTTAAAACAGCCTGAAACAACCACGATAAGCACAGCATATTAATAAACCTCTAAAGAGAAAAGAATTCTCAATGCTTTAATATATTGTCTATAGAGTCAGACAAAGGGATTAAACATGAGTCTAACTTGTTCATGTGCTCTGCCTCAAACTGTGATTTTCATTACCATAAATGCATTGATTATTGCTGTGCTGCATCTTTTATATGTGCACAGGGCATTTAACTGTACATCTAAACATGAATGTTGTAAACGTGGTAAAATAAGCTGTACCTTCATGTAAAAACCACATGTTACAAGTTACAGGGTCAGTTTGTTTTAGCCATCGTTTGTTTGTCCACTTGGACTCACTTTCTAGATGTGTATCAAATAACCTGCAACTGAATAAAATGTGAAAGGATCAGACTCTGAGGTAGTCTGGGTTTTACTGAATGTAGCAAGATCTATAACATTTGGCCACAAACATTCGGTTGTTTTCACTGTGCTCCTATTCTGTGGAAGAGACAGTACCTTAACGTAACCACTGCAAGTCTGCTTAATATAATCAAGATGGATCAAGTGGAGAAACTTGAAGCTTTCTAACTTTTCTGCTTTATATTTCTCTAATTTTTAAACCCTTTCTTGGCTATAAAGAATGTGTTGAAGTAGCTGAATCACATCATTTGAGTGCGTGTTAGAAAATGTGCTGCATTAAGGGAAATGAAACAGGAAACAATTAACACAAGAAAATACCATCAGAGAAACCCCCTTTTTAAAGTTCCTCATACCACCACGTCTCTGTAGTCAAGTTAAAGCTAGGTGGAGCTATATGACCAATAAAGATGATAACTGAGTAAGTTGTCCCACCCTAACAGGCGCAATAAAGTTGGAATATAGGAGATCAAGATGCCAATGACATAGTTCACATTTCCTTTTATTGAACCTGTTAACATTGTTAAAATGTTTGTGAAATATATGAAGAGTGAATAATGTGGGTTTATTTTTACTTTGATCACACCACAGTCCTAAGAAGAGGTCTAATCAGGCAACATAAGTGAAAAGACCTTTGTTGGTGGGGTATGGGTGTGTAGGAGCTGTAATCATATATGAGAGCATATCACGACTTTGCAATCATCATACGAGTGTAGCATTAATACAAACAATTCATATGTATGTAAAAGACTGAGGCCATATACAATTGTTTTTAGACAAACACTGTTACTACTGGTATGAAACAGAGGCTACTATCTTGACAATGGTTTGTTTATGGTAATTATGCTTGGATATCACCATCAATTTGACAGTGATCTTTTGAGGCTGCTACCTCTAATTAAAGAACGTGACCTGTTTAAAAAACAATCACCACTTAATGCTGTGTTTTTTTAAACTTAGAACGTGTTCAGCCTTCAGGAATTGAGCATGCACGTGAATAGTAAACTCCTACTCCACCTTAATGTCTGGTCTCTAAATGTTTGATCACATCATTTAAATGATCTCTGCCAATGTTCTGATATTCTGGCGTGGTGAGTGACAGCGAATGGGAGTCTCACTGAGTAAATGAGAGCGATCCAGAAAGGCCATTTTGCTGATCGACAATGAAACCACTGACATGTTTCCACATGTAACTCGAACATTCACAGCTGAAACAGTGAGACACTGGCATTATCGTTAGAACTGGATAAATATGTAACCACAACTTCTTCACATGAGCTATGCTTCGTGCAGTGGCGGGCCGAGGATTTTCTACCTGCGCATTCAGTGGATCAGCTGTTTAACAGCTGGGCGCCGCGCTGAGCTGTGCAATGAGAAAATAAGCTAATAGGGAAAAATAATTATAATACATGTAGTGTATTTGTGAAAAACAATTACATTATAAAATAGCTATAACTTTGTGATTCTGTTTAGGCCAGCCACTGGCTTCGTGTGCATGTTTGTGCAACCCATTCTCACTTCCAACTCAAAGACCAACAGTTGGTCAGTGCCCATTGGTGTCTGAAACCAACACAACTAACTCACTTTCAACTAACTCCAATGTAAACCCACCCACGTCAAGGCAACTGACGTAGTAGAAAGAGCAAGATAGTCAACAAACACACGACTTTCATCTAGGAAACCTGTGTTTGTGCCCTGTATGAAACTAAAAGTAAACATTGATATTGTGTCACGTCAGTCATAGTCACACAAGTAGTTAGTTACGTGAGTTGAAAGTGTCATTAACGTGACCCACGTGAGTTATTAGTCAAGTTAACATCAACCTCGCTCTTTTAAAGTTGCCAGATCGCTGTACCGTTCACAGTGCACAACTTGTTGTCTTTTAATCAGGAGTCTTGAAGTCAGACTACATGGCTGACCGTCGCCAGGAGGTCAAACCCTTCAAGAAGATGTTTCACCTGGAGAAATCCCAGAGAGGTCTCCAAACTACGTTTTCTCACAGAAACACAAGCAAGAATCACACTGGTGTAGTCATGCTTGATTTGGTTGACATTGTAGTTTGACATGTGTCTGTTTCTACACATCTTAGTATTTCGTGTTATGTTTATTCATGCAAACATCTAACAACCTATGGGGAACCACAACTGCAACTGCAACACATACATAAAGTTGCTATTGTCACATGTGACACCTTCACCCAGTCTTCCCCTCAACCCGTGCCTCGCACTCTCATTGGCTGTAGCTCCATGTCAGACTCAACGAAATTTCGCATGCTAGATATCTGGTATGTGTCTGGGACGCATGTGTCGGCCAGCGTCTTTGAACAGCTCACACACAGCGGGGGGGCTTTTGTCTGGGAGCCTCAGAATTGTACATTGGGTTTGCTTTAGTCTCGTATTTTAGATTAAAACTAAATCAAAAGTCATTCTGTGAGGTCACATTGTTGTGCTTTCCCAGACTGAGAAGTAGGAAAAGCAAATACAAAGATTTGTAGATCAAATTAACTTCTCGATTATTCACTACAATCCTCTAGTATAGATTTTATTGAGTCAAGGACAACTTTAGAAAAAGGATGATAGCTTTTTAATCAAAGAAGAGCCTTGAGGGATGAACCAAGGACAACAGGAGAAGGCTGTGATTTCCAAAGGGGGAGTATTTTCTTTCAAAATTGGCTTTTAAAGCACAAATCATTGAGGAAAGTTACAGAGTTTCAGGTTGTTTTAGGGAAATACAAGCCTGATGTCATATGTAATGTTCACAAGGTTTAACGCTGCACTTCAAAATAGAAAGCGATGGTTTCAGCATCATTTGAAATGTTTTTTTGTCTTCATTGGAGTTTGGTTAGGGCCTATTTAATCCTTAATAAAGTTGGTCAATTCAATCACATTTCCATTATACACTGAAGCTGTAGTTGGTGTTTGCTTCTGAAAGGCTTTGACATTCACCAACGTTTCTTATTTGGGATTTGTTCTTAGGTGACAACAGAATCAACGCAAACTCAAAAGCACACTTTCTTTAATTCTGCAGTTGAATAACATATACATTACAATACTATTTTCATCAGTTATAATATTTGTGGCTCTATAAAAGAGTCACTTTATAGCCATCTTTGCTCCTAACTGGCAAGAGTTATAATTACAAAGGCCACTAGATGACTCAAGCCTTCAAACCATTTTTATCAATAGGTTAGCAACAGAGAAAGATAAAAGCATAGGTCCATATACAGACAGGGGATTGGACAGGATCCCAGCCAGAATCTAGACGCAAGAGTGGTATTTGTGGGAAAGTTGGTTTGAGGGAAGCCCGAAAGCAAAGAGATCATTGGTCAGACATGATGACATCAGATATAATGTCTCCAGCTGAGGTGGTTGAGGGTCAGTGTGTTAATCACAGACACACGGATATTGATGGGCATGCAATCTACAGGTGAAATCAGTTATGAGGAAGCCTCTCTCTATCCGACAGGTCGCTCTGCACCCACACAGTCTGTCCCTCCGGTCTGACCAAATCAGCTCGAACGTTTCCTCAGTGCATTGTTCTTTCAATCCTTTTTAATCACTGGATTTAAAGAGGGAAATCCTCTGCACTAAATAGTTTTCATTCAGTTTGATCAGGCTTAGTGCAGAGGACAGACATGATTTATGACTGTGACTTTAAGCTGCTCACAACAATGAGTTCATAATTACTTTTAGGGTGGGCTGAAAGGTTATCTGAAACAAAGTGACCACTCCTGGAGAAACTGGCCAAAGCTGTGAGTTGAGTGAATATATACAGTAGGTGGTGCTTATGCCAAGCAGAGCCTAACATAACAACGGCCTATTAAACATCTACTTAATCAAAACTGATAGCTGCTAATGAAGCCCGTGCGTTTCAAATGGGCTGAACAACATACAGCATGAGCAGCCTTTGAGAGGAAAGACGAAAGACAGAAGGGACATCTGACAGCAGTATAGATGTTCATGTCCTCCGGGGCGTTTTAATCTGCTGTTGCTAAATGTTGCTGAACAACTTGAGTCTTAAGAATCAAAGTCCCCAGATTCACCAGTATATTGTTTCAGAGTCTGACAGCAACAAACAAACCCAAGGTCACTCAATCACACAGGTGTTATTCTCAGTGTGTCTGTTACCAGGAGAGTTGACTACAGACAACAGAAACTTCAGAGTGTATAGATATCCTTGGCTAAACTCAAACGGTCTTATTATAGACGATGACAAAGCTGGCACAAAAAAACTATGAAAGAGAAAAAACAAGCTTTGAAATTCCCGCTGGACTTCAAATTCCCCGGACTGTCACTTGTCCTTTTGGTTCTGTGTTCTGGGGAACAAGATTAAATCCTAACAGAGAGGCCGCTTCAATCAATATTTGAAGCACTGTTAAAATGTCGTCTCATGTTAGTGATCGGGCACCAGCTACTGTAAAAATAAAACTCATCTCTCTACAAATGTTTGTTTCTACAAGTTTTGCTCTTCATGTAAAATTAAAACTTTAAAATACACTGGTTTGAATACATCTGCACCAATCTGATTCACAGCCATGGTGTCGAGCTAACAGAGAGAAATTACTTTCATATTACTCTGCAATCATCTTTCAGTTATCGAAGCACTCAGTGTGAACAAAGAGACACTCCACATGCATTATACACTTACTGTACATGGAGGATAAAAGCAATGTCTTACTACATGTAAACAGTATGTGGACATTTGAGCAAGGTATGTCCCAAACATTACATTGATAGGTGATCCTAAAAATAATAATTGAACAACTCATTTGAACCAGGAAATACATGTTGAAAGAAAGATAATGCCTATTTTATTACATGTTGGCACAAAAGCATGATTAATGTTTTATTGAAGCTTAGCGGGAGTTCAGTCAAGGAGACTATCAGTCATTCACAAATCTCTCTGTCGCTCACTTTCCGGTCTCTACTCCATCTGTTAAATGTGGACTCTAGTTAAACTTTAAATAAAAGACTGTTCTCCTCTCTGCTGTCAATTGTCATTTAAGTGTGAACAGACCTCCACCCCATTCACCTCCAGTCTCCATCACATCAGTACCCCTTCCACTGAGCTCATCAGAAGTCCTGCTCCACATCCCGTCATCCAGATCTTCAGCCTCTTTACAGATTCACCACCACCACCACCAGTGTCTGATTTTCGAATGGAAATTGGTATTTAACCAACTCAAAGTTGGTTATGGCTAGGTAAAGATTTTAGTCCTGGATGAATACTTTAAAAATTCAACATTGGTTTTCTTTTTTTTTATTTTAAACTAAAAGTTTCCAATGTCAAAAATAAACCCTCAAGTTATTTTAAACTAAACCATGATACCGAAGGATGCTATGCCCAGGTGTTTTTTTACTCTCAACAAATAACGACAACAGCAGCGGAGAACTCTTCCTCCTGCTGCTGCTATGGTGTATGGTTTTACTCGAGGCCTCCTAGACTTATATACCTGGCCTTACTCTGAGAGGATACTATTTATTTTGCTGGCAGGTGGCCGTTTGGTGTCTTTCACCAAAGCAAGGAAGTAATGTGGTGTGTTTCACAGGGTTTATATATTCAGCTTGAGAGCCAGGGAGATCACACAGGCTGTCCCCTGATGCCAGACCTGCTCTGTTTCCATAGAAACAAGTGCATAACTATGTTTTCTTCCAGCCTGGCCAGGGGAAACAGCATCTTTTATTCTTCTGTGGTGCAAAATGGCAAGAAGGATTTTGTTTTTTGGGTGGGTTTCGTTTGAAGCAGGAAGGCCAGCCCAGCTATTCCTATCATACTATGTCTGACTTAATCAATGTCCTTTCTGTCGTCATTGATGCCGGCTCTGTTCAGTACCCATGGGGAGTCTTTGCTGCTGCTCTTCCTCCCTCATATGCACTTGGACCGGACGGGCAGGGTGCTCCCAGAACAGAGCCAGACTGCCAGATATATATATATATATATATATATATATATATATTACTGCAAATGGAAAGTAAGTTTCCTTTGACTAAAGTGATCCTTACTGAACTCTGATTGGTACACGGATATACCTGACATCACATTTTTCCACCTGACCTCTGCCCACTTCAAATCAGTGAGAAAAAAAAAGACACAAATACAAAAAAATCTCTCAACCAACAAAGTCCAAAATACTGAAATCATCCAAATTGAATTGTACATCTTACACATGGGTGACTACGTTCGATTTCAGAACAACTGGCAGCTCCCTGGAGTGTGAGAGCTCACAGGGAGCACAGCTTTTAGAAAACTTCTGCTTTGTTTAGTTCTTAGATCTGCAACTTATTTCTTACACTCAGCATGCTGGCGAGCTCACACTGGGCCTATTTGAGTAAGTGTGAGAGATAGAGAGAGCATGTGGCAAAGCATGTGGTAAGAAATCCCGTCACATCGTACCAGCCAGTATAGCTCTTACATTTGGAATTCACGCTGGTCTCCATGCTCCTTTTAACGCCTCTGCAGTTATCAAATCATTAATTAAACTTATGTTGAATCTGCCCAGAGAGCCTGGTGTGGGAGAGAGATACGACTGCAGGCACCACCAGCCATCTGCTTCCAACAAGCGGATGTCACAGGCTATCAGTCCTAATAGGCCCTCTGTCCAGGCAGAGTCGGAACCAGCATTTGTTTCAGCAGCACACTAACAGGGCTTTTTCAGGTCCTTACACTGGCAGGCTGCATCAGAAAGCATCCCACTAAAAAATACCTTAGAGACACCTCAATTAAATGTAATTACACACATGCACTTGCACAGATGTACCATGCACATAATGAGCCCTCATGGGAACTGATTGCATACCTTCAATCCACAATAAAGGCTGTTTGTACTGATTTAGCCTGAACTAAAAAAGGTAATAACTCATGTTGAAAGCACTGGTTTGAGCATATTAAAGTGCCCTCATCCAGCTTTCCCATTGAGAGCTAGTCTGTCTCACTTAGTGGCTTCTTGAAGCTGTACTTCTCTAATACGCTATAATATGCACTGAACAACAACACTAGAGGATCATGTGTGAAGAGTGAAGCCGTAACTGTATTATGCCAATCAAACGGATCACTGATAAAATGATCAGATGAATGCATTTTTTTATATTTCCGGTGGCCCTGAGAGCTCAGTGCACTGCTGTCTGCAAGAACAAATATCCAAATAAACCAAACACAAGTAAGAATTTTTTTTACAACACAAATGTAACATAACGAAATACGATAAATGCTGAAAAAACAACAGCAACGAGAATACAGAAACGTGTTAGGATAAATACTTGAAGGTCAAGTTGGGAATTCTGGACAGAAAGTCTGTGTGTTAAAGGTACAATCCAGAATTGACTAAACTACCGTATGAAGGTACATTGCTGTAGTAAAACGAGAGTTACAAATGTAACTACTAATGAATTCTGGATGCCCCTCACGTCAACACGCATTCTGTTCCTTCAGAATCTTCTCGCCCAGACTCCGATTGGCAGGCAGCTCTGGTGGTCATCCAGAATTCATAGAACCTATGAATCTATGACATTATTTCTGACAACCACTGGATGACTTATACCAGCATGGTCACGAGCTGTTGACAGGACTGCCGCTGACATGGCACGAGGAGCAGCCACATTGACACGGTAATAGTGAGTGAAGGTACATGAAGACTCCCAGGTTGCAGTTGCAGAGATCACGTGACGGCCGCCAAGGATGTGGACATACTACCCATGGCAATGTTATGTGCCCCTGGGAGATGAATGGCATTGAGGCTCAGGAAGTGGGGAAATGCCCATATAAGGAGCTGTTGTGACCCTTGCAGACCCTGCCTGGACCTGATGACTACCTGATGATTGATATGATTCGCTGCTAAGGTGCTGTCTGTACAGAACAGGCCGGCCCTTCGGTGCTGGGAGAAAATGTTGCAGAGCCAGATACATTGCACTGAACTCAAGCACATTTATAATTTATAACCTCCATCGGCCCTTGATGGTCCTGCGCTGCCAGACTGCACCCCAGCCCAATAGAGAGGCGTCTGCTTCCACCACCTCTCGCCGGGAAGGGATTAATCCTAAAGGAACCCCCTTGGTAAGATATAGTGTTCTCCTCCAAGGCCTCAATGTCTGACAACAAAGCTGGAGCCCGCTGACCCATGATGATCATGGAAGCTGCTGTCAGCATGCCAAGCAGGCTGAGAAAGAGGCCATATTTCAAAAGACTGCCCCTCTGGAAGCAACCTATAAGTTGCCGAATAGCCTCCACTTACCTCTGGGAAAGGAAAACTCTCATTGACTGTTAGTTAAGTGTCCTGCTCAGGTAACCTACCCTCTGACTGGGTGTAATATTGCTCTTTGAGTAGTCACTGTAAGGCCCAGTTGGCTAACATGACCAAGGAGCATAGCTGTATCTCTGACTGCCTGCTGCACAGTTTGAGAAATGATTAGCCAATTGTCCAGGTATGGTACGATTTTCAAACCTCTGGCTTGCATGGGGAAAAAAGGCAGCTGGCACGCACCTTATAAATAAAACGAGGGGCCAGTGAGAGACCGAATGACATCACATGTCAACCTCAGGAACTGCCTGTGGTGAAGTGCAAAAGGCACATGCAAAAGGCATCCTTGAGGTCTATTGACCAAACCACGACCCCTGTGCCACTGACTGGAGAACAGTCAAAACATTCATGATAGAACCTTTCAGATCTAGGATTGGGCAAAACCCGATTGGGCAAAACCCGATAATAGAACTGAATAGAATAGCTGTCTAAGAGGGCTACAACTTCCTGCCTGAGGGCAAGGGATTTTTCTGGATCTCTGACCACAGTCATTCTGACACCGCAGAAGGTGGGTGGCCAGCATCGGAATTATCGTGTGTATCCCTTAGAGCAGTGATTCTTAACCAGAGACGCCATAGACCAGAGACGCCAAAAACATTCTGTTTTCACCTGTGGGCCGCGAGGGCCGCGGGAACGCATAGGTTATCAATTGAAGACAGCAGAGATATTAAGCCTAATTCATGCTTCTCCGTCAGGTCGACGGCGCACCTACGCAGTCGACCTGACGCAGTCGTTGAGCATTCATAGTTCTACGTCGAGGGTCTGCGTTGCTCTGCAATTAACCGCCATGCCGCCAGGGGGTTATAGCTGAACCCTTGCTTTTTCTTCCGGTCACAGTAAACAATGGCGCTCATCAATATTGAAGAGCAAATGCTTATATTGCAAGAGTTGAAGCGCATGCGACAGAGAAGACGTTTGCGGAGGTGGTCTGTACGACCACTAAACCAATCGAGGCTGGAAACGGGTGAATTTACAACACTGGTTCACCCTCTGAGGGACCTGGATGAACAGATGCACTTTCGATACTTTCGAATGTCAGCGGGCCGAGTATATTGGAGAAGTGATGGGTGGTAAGGTTATGCATGGTGTTGAAAATAAATATCAAAACAACTTTTTGAAAACAAACTTGTGTGCTTTATTCGTATGTACAAGTGCACTAAAACAATAAAAACACACACACACACACACACACACACACACACACACGCACACACACACTTGAGTCGCTAAAGTCGGTAAAATGCAGGCACGTTTTGGCCGCCTGGATCGGCACTTTTTGTAGCGAGTTTTTTTCGCAGACGGACATATTTGTCCCGGAGGTTCTTCCGCCTTTTCGTGCACTCCACGGCCTCCAGCTCCGTGTTTTGCGCGATTTCTCGCCATGAATTTAATGTCCTTTGGCTGTCCTTGTAGTCGCTTGAAGAAAAGTTATACAAGTGGTCGTATTTCCTCACTTCCTCGATGATTCGTTCTTCAGTTTTGTCCATTGTGACTATCGGTCTACAATAACTTTTAAAAATGGCGGTGTAGGAAGACAAAACGGAAAGAGCAACCGGAAATTACGTTCTGAGCGGACCAATCACAGCGTTGCGGTCCGCGTCAACGCGACGCGTAGTTAGGATTTTTTGGAGGTGCGAGTCAGGCTACGGCGTAGGGGTCTGCGTCGACGCGTAAGCTACGGCGTAGCCCTGACGGAGAATCATGAATTAGGCTTTACTGTTATCCACGAGACGCTCAGTTACAATACAGCTTCCCACCACTTGGTGGCAGTAATGCATCAGTCAGTTATTTAACAAGCTATAATATAATAGGGAAACTCAGCCAGCAGCTAGCTAGCCTGTAGCCTGTAGCGAAAGCTATAGAGAAGTATTTAAAATGAAAACATGAAGAGGAAAGTGCTGCTGAACACCCCCCCCCAAACATCTAAATGTTTGTGAAGTATAATCCTGACTTCACGAAGTCTAACAGCTTCAGGAAGTCATTTTTTCTGTGACTTCCTGTGTGTACTTTGTGGCATATTGGATCGAGCTCGGTGCTCGATTGTGTTTGTCTGTCACTACTACGGCGTTCGGGAATGGTTGGGACATGTAGTTGTTGTGATTCGCCCGCCAGTAAAGGATTGGATTTGTACCGCATCCTCGTCTCCGTGCCTTTGTATCTAACAGTGATTTAGATAACCCACGAGTAGTAGAACTATAATAGTCTACTAACTATACGAGTAGCATAAAGCCACAACATACTTTGATGGCAGCTGAAAACTGTCCAACTTGATCGCAGTTTTTTGACAACGCCTCCTGCTGCGGCCGCCTGCTCTCGTCTGGATTCCAGGCGAGGCGCAGCTCTAACGAACGAGCCTAATGTTAGCTAGCTACTATGCTGACATTCTTACGGGCAATAAAACACATAAAAAACGAATAGTTAACTTAATGAAAACAAGGCAAATATACTCTCAGACAATAACTTCCAACAAATAAAGCCAGCTCAACTCTTACATACTTTTACAATTAATTAACACTATCTTTTCCACAGACATTCATAGACACGTTACCTTGTAAAGGAATCCTCCGTTACTCTGAGGATTTCCCAGAGTCCTTTGTGTCTTATATTAAGCGCAGGTACACATTTGGAACAGCAGGTGGCATAGGTTTCCCATTTTAGCTGGATTTAACATGCACCTATTCAACTATGTTACACTGGCAAATTGCTGTTGCTGTAAAGTGATCAAACTGACGTATTTGATCTGCTCTCTCTGGTGTTGTACTGCAGCCTCAGCCCTCGTTCTTTCATTTTACTTCAGTTCCAGAAGCTGAAACCCGAGCTGGACGAGCTCTTCATGGGAAGAGGAATGCAGCATTGAGGAGAGAGGAGTCATGTTTTTGATTATCATCTTTTGAATCAACTATTTTGTCACATTACAATTTTAAAACACTATCAAGTCAACACTTCTAGGTCACTCAGAGTTGTGTGATGTTTCATAAACTATTGTCTGCATATTCTTATGATCAGATTATAATCTGCATATAAACCTCAACATCTAAGTCTGTTTTTTCAACAAAAAGGGATATGAGACATTGTTAGTGTGAGAACGTATTTAATGCAGCATGTTTGAAACTGAACAATGAGATAGTTTAGTAGCTTTATACTCTCTGTAACAATCCCTTGGTTTCACTTGTATATTCTTTCTTTAATTTCTATTCCAACCTTGCTAATAAAGTGATACTTTGAACCGGGTTGTCCACATTTAAGTCGTCTGCATGACACAACACTGTAGGAAAACACGGACGAAGTATCTAAGAGGCGCTTTTTTTAAGTCCATCTTCGGAACATTGTAGTTTTACCGCTGCAAAACCACGTCACTAACATCCGCCTGCCGTCGCATCATCACTACAGAACACACAGAACCACGTCACTAACATCTGCCTGCCGTCGCATCATCACTTCGTAGCTGAGTGAACGTGGAGTCGGGCCCACTCCTAATGTTCACTTTTCTAACAAACAATAACAGTAAAGGGGGTATACTGTCTCATTACGTTTACATATTTAAGAACCGCAACATGTAAATGTGTCATGTTAATTGTTTTGTATGTACATGCTTGTTTGTGCCGGACTGAAATTGGTAAAGAGATCAGTGAAAAAATGTCCACACTATATTTTTTTATGACGAAACAACAGACGACATTTACCTGAAAAGGGACACAGGAGCAACGTGGACTTTATTCCACGGAACAAACATTTACATATTCAACAAATTATACTTGATTACTGCCTAATGTTTATCAGGAAGGATTGTGCAAGAAAGCACACGTTCCTTCAGGTTTGGGTGCCACTGACTAAGCTGTGTTTTTATGCATTAGTGTGCAATTAGTTTAGATCAAAGCTCAGACACACGTGTCTTCCCTAACCATTTTAAACATAATTACAGCTGGAGAAAACAAAAGCAAACATTGGGATTTCAAAGTGTTTTAGAAGTTAGAAAAATACTGAACTCTGGCATCAGGCAAAACAGGATGGAAGATCACCTGGTACGGGTCCCTTGGTTTTAAAACAGCTGGTGATGATCTCACCTGTGCAATGTAATTAACTGATATATATAACAGCTGGTGATGAATCACATAGCAGTCACATCTCTTCCGAGTTGGTCTGTTGTTGGGTGTGCTGGGTGTGCAGTGCCTAGCGCTGATAGTGATTGGATTCCTCTGTTAGTTCTTTTGTTTGGCTGCACTCAGACTGCAACATGTGGAGGCTTGGGAACATGTAAGTTAATTTAGTTTATTTTTGCAAAGACTGCTAGCTGCACACCTAATGTCTCTAAATTATGTGTTTAACTTGTTTAAGATTGTTATGGAACTTGATGGCTGTAGGAATCCTCTTGGGTCAAGCAAGGCCAAATATGAAGCTCAATTCACAGTCAAGTAAGCCTGAATTCAGACAAAATGACTTTACCATTGTTACAGAAAGTGTACTCTTCCTCACAAGCCTTTCTTTTAACAGGCAGTGGCTTGCATTCAGACTGTGTGGGTAATCTAATGAGGCTGTCGTTGGACAAGGCCCTAGCAGTGGGGAATGAGCTTGAGGTGGAGGCCATAAGTGAGTCTACAATGTGCTAATGAGCATGATTGGTTTATCACAAGAGTGGTGTCCTGTCATGCTTGTCTATATTATTTTTCTCCCCTAGATGGCACCCAGCACATTGTGTTAACACCCAACTTGGCTGCTCAGTGTGGATACAGCATGGAGTCTGACCCGTGGGGAAACACCAGAATCTACTCATCTCTTCTAGGCTGCTACGTGGATAACAAAGTATGTTTGAGCTCATTTTATTTAATGACATGTTACTATAATTTGCCAGTGAGAAACACTATGGCTCACCGATTCCTGAAATTCTTGAGACTTATTTTTTTTTAGGCAGTTAGTATTTCATTTGTTCTCCTAAAACACCTCCCCATGTTTTAACTGCACTTGGATACGCAGTGTTTCCTTTCAAATGTAAAGCTGCACTCATCCAATTTTCTAACCTCACTTAATTGATTCGTCTTTAAAATATCTTATTGCTAGGAAATTAAATGTCAATAGAGCTGAAAGCAATTAAGTAATTCATGCAAAAATTTAGCCAATTGACACTAATGCCAAATTCTTGTTTCATGCATTTCATTTGTAGGACGATCAAACCTTTAATGTTGGATTAAGGCTCCGACTGTATGGCCCCAGTGGATCAGACGTGGTTACCCATGATGTGACGCAGACGTGCAGCTACACTCGCTGGGCCTCCAGAGAGATTCTCTGCGACAGGAACTACATGGAAGTAGGTTTCTTAACATTGATAGTTCTACCAACTAGTCTCTGACAAACTATTAAGCTACCATTTCTTGTGTTTAGGTGTCGCACCACATTGCTACTCCTGATGCACAAGCTGAAGCTAAGGGACAGGCTCAAGATGTTAAAGAGATCGACACCATTCCTGATGTATGTGTAAAAATGCCACTGTTGCAGTGGACTTTCTTTTCAACCTGCACCATTTATCTACTTCAACGGAGGAAATTACTAATTCTCCCTTTCCCTATAGGCCTCTGGGGCAGCACATGGTATCTGGAAGTTGACATTTTACACCCCAGAACCAGTGGCAATGGTGCTGAGGGAGGCTGAAGAAGCCGGCTATGGTGCCATGGTGACCTCGACCCGTCTGGTTTTGCGATCCCCGTACAATACAGCAGAGACTTATCCGGAGGATGTAAGCATCACCCATCTCAAGTGGTTTGCATTAAACTTGACCTTAAAGCATGACATTGAACCTGGCATCTCTTAGGTGGGTGGAGTCTCCATGGAAGTGTTCAGGGTGAGCACCTACTACAAGGCCCCACATGGTCTGAGTGTGGTGAACTTGGCAGCTGCTTGTCCCACAGGCAAGTCTCGAGCAATCGGTGGATGAACACTGTTAATGTTGTCCCACAGTTGCGTCAACAGTTGGTTTATCATAAACAGGTGGTGTCCTCTTCGTCAACGATGTAATCTCTTGGCACATACCTCGCCGTGTGACACCTCTGGTAGATGGCAGCTTTGAAATCCTAGAAATGCACATGGGCATCAACGGGAAGAGGCTTGATAGATCTCAGATGGCCGCACGGGGGTACACGCTGTCCACCACAGATTTCCACATCGTCATTGAGATCCCAGTGGGCTCGCCTGATGGCCACTTCAAGGTTGGGAAGTCCTCTAGCTTAGCAATGCAGGAGTCACTTTTCTTTCCCATGTTTAATTAAAATGTCATGAATAATTGCAGAGCCATGCCCTAGATTACCAGTACCACATCACCTACATTGTGGAGCCCATGCTTGAGGTACTGTGGAGGACCACTGACACCCAAGATGATACCAGATACAAGGTTTTGTTCCCCATTACCACCCCTCTTATGCTTCAACCTCTCCACGTCCAAGAAAGTAAGTCCCATCTTTCAGGCAACAGAACTTCAGGCTATTGGAGAAGGCTACACACCTGTCTTTCTGTCCCTCAGATACTGTCCCAGAGTCCCGGGTGTTCAGCGTTCTCTTGGGGCCTCTTCTTCATGATGTGGTGCTGAGGAACATCACCTTCTTCACCCAAGTTCTCACTGTTGAAGAGAGCAATGCTAGAGGCTTTACCATCCAGGAGCACCACTACTCTAATGGAACAAAGAGCATCTCTGTTTTAGTGCCCTTTGATGCAGATATTGTCCTGAAAAATGTATGTGAAATTATAGATGCTAAATCAGTCGGTGCCAGCTTATTTGACCTGTATTTAAGTTTTTCATTGAAATGACTGAGCTGTTTATCTGCAGAATCCTGAACCCTTGGTTACAACCTACTTCCTCTCTCTGATCTTTGGGTTTATCATCTTGCCTGAAGAAAGTCCATTTGCCCACCCAGTCGAGTTGCAGGTATCTCTGCAGGATGTTGGTGAGATGTTTAGCTTTTCACGGTATCTAGCTCATAATTGCTTTGACCAACAGGTGACTCTAGGGAGAGCAATTTAACTAATATTGCCATGAGACTTCCCCACGTACTTTAAACATGTTTTTTGTAATAAAAGTTCTGAATCAGTTTGAAATATTCAAACTGTTGGTGCATTCCGGAGAAATCGAAAGATGAAAATACAAATGTAAAAGGAACATCTAATACTCCTATATTTTTTTTTTTTTTTTCTTCGACTGGAAGCAAATTGACCAGAAACCTAAAGTGTCTCCCTTTAATTTAAAATGAAACTAACATGACCACGGTGAAAGCCTGAAGGAGACAGATGTTCAGTCAAATGGTGAACCTTTTCTCTGCTTTTAGAGCTGCCCACCATCACTGGCACCTGTGACCAGACCCAGTTTTACATCTTTGTAAAATACGGGAGTCAAGGCAACGATTTCAAGGCAATGGTTGGACATCAACAGCTGACACCTGGGATGGCTCGCTACCAGTTCCAAGAAAACAGCACACACTTCAGCCTCGTACTGCCGTACACAGCCAAGGACACAGCCTTCGAGGTATGTCAAACTATAACTTCTCACCATGAATCTTCTGCACTGGATAACTTCCCTCTTTGTCTTACAGCTGATAACCTCAGATTCAGTAAGAGCCCGCGTTGACTTCGTTGTGTTGCATACCAGTAACGACTGGGTGCTTGCTGATCTCTTCTTGGCCTGCAACTTCCCCTTAACAACAACTGGTAAGACTTAAACATGTAGTGTTTCTGCTGATGGTGCTTGTAGGACATTGTCTTCACCCTTACCACCTCTCCCCTCAGAGTGCTATCCCAATGGAACAATGACTGCTATGGCTGTGAAGGTGGATTCTGTGACCAATATCCTCCCAAGTAGCCTGACCCTAAAGGACCAGTCGTGCAAACCGGCATTCAGTGATGATCGCTTTGCATATTTCTCTTTCAGTGTTGCTACCTGTGGCACCACTAGAACAGTAGGTGTTAGTTCACCATGAACCCACACATTATGTTTGTTAAACATTCTAACGCCTCCTGTCTTTATTTTGTATTAAGTTCTTTGACCACTACATGCTGTATGAAAATGAGATTGCCTTGCCTTACAACAAAGGAGCGTCCCCCACATCACCAGTTGGTCCTCAGTACAGGTAGAGGGACTTGTCCAATCTTTTATCCTAAAACTGTCTGGTGAGAAGTCAACTCCTTCAGTGTTTTTCTTTTCTCCAAGACAAACCATTTCCTGCTACTATGTGGTCAATGAGACTCAGACTGTTGGCTTCAGCTCAAAACCAAGACTCTATGAACCCACCGCAGAGATCGGCTCGGGACAGCTGATGGTGCAAATGAGGCTTGCCCAAGGTAACGTTGACTTTATTAAAAACCTTGTCTTGCTTTTACAAGACTGTACACTGTCTGTCTGGGTCATGCCTCTTTCTAATGGGACTCTTCTCCAGATTCATCGTACGAGCTCTTCTACCAAGCAGAAGATTATCCAGTTGTAAAATATCTGAGGCAGCCTCTGTATTTTGAGGTGGAGCTGGTTGAGACTACTGACCCAAATTTGGAGCTCATCTTGGAGAGCTGTTGGGCTACACTTGATGAAGACCGGACGTCTCTGCCCAGCTGGGATATCATTGTGGACCGGTAATGATTAGCATAAAACCAGTGCAATGTCAAACTTCAGATGTGACGATCCACAAAACGCAATTGTATGGGTTTAAACAAGTGTTCAATTGTGTATTTATTTCCCCCAGCTGTGAGAATCCAGATGACAGCTATGTGACACATTTCCATCCTGTTGTGAGCAATGCCAGGGTTTTATTCCCATCCCACATGAAACGGTTCTCTATGAAGATGTTCACCTTCACTAAAGATGAGGCGGTTCTGAAAGACGAGGTATAATGAGTTTGTCTCCAAATGAAGCATCTCGGCCACAACGCATGGTAGCCCTGTAATAAACACTTCTGTCCGTCTACAGATCTATGTCCACTGTGATGCAGCGATTTGTGACACAAACAGCCAAGCACATGGTTCATGCAGAGGCCAGTGTGTGCAACCTACACACCAGATGAACTACAGACAAGAATTGAAAGGAGTAAAACGGGGTAAGTGACATCTGGAACATCATTTGATCAACTAAATCTACGTGCAGTTGGGTGATCGCTATTTGTCTTGGTTTTTCTAGTGCAAAGAGGAACAGACTCTACCAACCAAAGGTGGATCTCCTCTGGGCCTATTGTGTTAACCTCTGGTAACTTCTGAATAAACTAATGTCTTTAAACTTTTGCAAGTGTATTTTCTTTGCTCAATTTATATCAAAGCTTTGCAATATCCTTTAGGTTCAAACGGTCACAAGGCAGTCTCTTTTGCTGGTAGCTTCTGCATATTAGACCAATAACAATGGGTGACTTTGTGTACAGATGCATTAGAAAAAATGTAAAGGTATATGGTAGATTTGATGAAAAGATGGCCGTTGCTTTTGACCCAATGGCTCTCTCGAATGCCGCGTGGTCTCTGCCCGTAACGGTGGTTAAAATCCCAGGAGAGGAGCTTGCGTCTGGTGGCCGGGCCTTCACCCATGGGCTCAGCCTGAAGAAATGACATGGAGCAGCTACTTTGTGGACCCACCACCCTGTGGACAAGCTTCTGGGTCGGGGGGCAAATGCTGACCAGCGGCCCCATCACCGGCAGGATAGGCTAGCTAGACTGGCGCTAGGGCTGTGCGGTATACCGGCTCAGATTTCCATACAGTATGAATTTTTCATATACTGCTCCTTGGCAGGCAAAAACATTTAATGTTCACAGCTTGACGCTGAGGGCGCAGCGGACGGAGCTACTTACTCGGGGATAATCAAGCTAGACGTAGGTAGCTCTGACCGCTGTACACGCAGCTGTGACTGTAAACATTAAATGTTGCTGAATGACAATAGTTGTTACTGCTATGCATGCACCACTAGTATGAAGGGATATGAAATAACTACATTCCCCTGGGTCCTAAATCCCTCCATGTTTAGCTTCCTAACTCAACCTATGTACCAACCTACAAACAGCTGCTGGCCAGTTGCGAGCGGTGAATAACGACAGCGGAGTTCCTTTTCGGCATCAATAAATTAATGTGTTTATTCCGGGAAAAAATACCGTGAAACCGCCAGAATCTTACAATACTATATGAATTTTTGGCCTTACCACCCAGCCCTAGGTGGAGCTGTACCAGCTAGATATAGTTGGGCTCACCTCCACGCACTGGCTCTGGAACGAGCTCCTGGAGAAGGGTTGGACTTTGTCCTTTTCTGGAGTTGTGCCGGGTGAGTCTGGAGAGAACGAGAGGGACGCCTGCGGGGCGCAAGGCTCTAACTGTATGCAGCAGTTGGGAGTCCCAGCCTTCTTGGAGGCGGTGGGAGGGGTCCTGGAAAGGGTGCAGACTCCATAGTTCTCATGGGGGTGGATGAAATCCCTAAGATGCTGAAGGTACTTGACAGTGGGTGCATCCCAAGTCACCAGGGATGCATGGAGAGACTCTGTGGGTGTATCCCAAGTCTCTTAATTGTATCCCTGTTTCCCTCCCCCGCTGGTGCAAATTGAAGAGACCAGAGATATTAGTTATCCATGAGAACTACGTCGTTAGTGAAAGTGGAGTCGGATTCTCTAAACACTGCGGTTGTCTTTTCCTAACTCCTCATGAATTCTCCTCTGTGGTGGAAATGTATCATAAGTGCTTTATTCTTAAATGTGTAGCTGACTGGCAGAACTGTGTTGGGGTGCAGTGATGGTGCAGCGCCAATGACTGGCAGGCATAATGGCGTCATCAAGCAGATACTGGATCGTGCACCAGAAGCTACATGGACCCACTGTTTTCTCCACCGTGAAAACCTTGCAGCAAAAAAGATGAAACCAGAGTTCCACGAGGTGATGGATGTAAGTGTAAAAACAATCAACTTCATTAAAAGTAGAGCTGTGAACTCCAGATGTTTTGCCAAGCTGTGTGAGGACACAGAAGCAGATCATGTCCAGCTGCTCTATCATAGTGAGGTCAGATGGCTCTCGAGGACTCGTACTCAAGCGTTTATTTGAACTGAGGAATGAGGTCTTCTCTTTTCTCAGTGAGAAAAAATCTCCTCTGGCACATTACTATGCCGACACGACGTTCACCGCTCAACTTTCCTACCTCTGTGACATCTTTTCACTTGCTGAACCAGCTGAACATCTCACTTCAAGGGAGAAATAGCAACGTATTTGTTGTTGCAGACAAAATCCAAGCTTTCAAGAGGAAACTTGCATTGTGGACCAAGAGGGCCCAGGACATGTTTTCACTTTTATCTGACATTTTGGACAACTCTCCTCAGGTGAAGATCTGCGACTCAGTCTCTCAGCACCTCTCACAACAGGCAGAGAAATTCGATGAATACTTTCCTGAGGATCCCAGAGATGGACACGTGGATTTTGGACCCATTTTCTGTGGATCCCACTGAAAATTATGTTGCTTTGCCCACACATCTGGAATCCCAGCTTCTGGAAGTTTCCAGCGAAAGCACTTTAAAGTTGCAGTGGGGCAAACAGGACCTGGGCTCCTTCTGGATTGCTGTATCAAAGGAGTACTCATCTATAGCACTGAGGGCTGTGAAACTCCTTCTCCCATTCACAACCACATACCTGTGTGAATCAGGATTCTCCATTGTGGCCACAACAAAAACCAAAGCCCGAAACCGACTCAGAGAGTCAGAGAGTAGAGGTGACTCTGAGTGAGCCTTTCCCCCATTGCACCCAGACTGGATCTGCTCGTGTCTCAGAGGCAGGCCCAAGTGTCTCATTAAGAGGCGAACATAAAAAGGGAGTTGTAGCGTGTCAAAAATGTACTGTTGTGACTGTTATTGTTCATTTGTCATGATATGAAGAGCAACTGCTGGTTCTGTGATGCCAAATTATAGACTGCTGAAGGATTAGTCAAATTAATTTGAAGATTATAAGGCTATATTTTCATTTGCACTTTATTTCCATTTTATTTCATTTTAAACTTATTATTTTGAATATATTTATTTTATTACTACCGTAATTTCCGGCATATAAGCCGCTACTTTTTTTCACATGCTTTGAGACTGCGGCTTTTACAACGATGCGGCCTTTGACAAGAAGAAAAGCCCTCGCGATGTTGTGCATCCTGGCTGACCGACTTGAGCAGCCCAAACCCGTCGGGTCAACAACAATGCATGTTGTCCAAATAACCACCAAACAACCAGTCACATTTAGTAATAACGAAACAAGTCAACAACATTAAAACACTGCAGTGCTACACACACACACACATATCCAGCTGTCTGACCAGCAGCAACAAAAGCGCTGTGTATGATTAAATATGACTGCAGATTTTTTTTTTTAAGTAACACAGCAAGCATTTAACTCACGACATGCCCGTAATCCTCTTTGCGAAAGGCGTCATCAGTAAATCCACCAGCAAGGTAGCTTCTAGGTTCTAGGTAGCAGCTAGAAGTTACTAGTAGCTTTTGTGCCGCTGACCAATCATACATCTACGCCACCTTGCAGGCCCTGCACGTCAAAGAATACGCCTATTGTTGAAGACTACGGCGTAGTGTAACGTCCGCAGGAACGACTCGCAGACGTTGGTTGCGTTAACTTGCAGGTTTATTGCACGAGTGTTCACAGAGTTGGCAACAGGCTCTTCGCTAACATTAGCTCCGGCGTAACAGCTAATAAGCTCAACTAGCAACCCCACTCTAGCATAACATCAACAACACAACGTCACTTCCTCCTTAACCACCCGCCTACCCCCCTACTCCACCAATCACAGGCCGCAGCCCTACCAAGCAGCACGCTGCTTCCCTGTGATTGGCCGGAGAGAGTGAGAGGCACCTGACCGACCCCTCCCCACCAACAGACGCCTGTACAGAGTCGCTACACTAGCTTCCCGCCGCTAACCCTAACCTCGTCATGTCAGACCAATGAAATTGCTGAACAGGTCACAGTGGACCAATGAAACTGTTTCAGCAAGCTACCGGTTAACTTACCGTAATTCCCCCATTTTGCGCTTCGTGCATCATGGAAAAGACACGAAGAAATGCATATGATGCAACTTTCAAGTTAAAAGCGATCGGTCTGGCTGTCGAAAAAGGAAATAGAGCTGCTGCACGTACGCTCGGCATCAATGAGTCGATGGTGAGACGCTGGAGACGGCAGCATGAAGAACTGACTCTTTGCAAAAAGACAACAAAAGCTTTCAGAGACAAGAAAAGCAGATGGCCCGAACTTGAAAACGTTCTTGAAGACTGGGTGAACACACAGAGAGCAGACGGCCGAGGTGTTTCCACCGTGCAGATCCGACTGAAAGCTAAAACAATCGCCACCGAAAAGAATATCGAAGATTTTAGAGGTGGACCATCTTGGTGTTTCAGATTTATGCAACGAAAAGGCCTGTCAATTAGGGCACGGACGACTATGTGTCAGCAACTCCCTACTGACTTCAAGGAAAAAATTACAAACTTCAGCGAATTCACTCAAAGAAAGATAGCCACAAATTCTATTGGACCAGACGACATCATAAATATGGATGAAATACCTTTGACGTTTGACCTACCTCTCACTAGGACTGTTAGCAAAAAAGGTGAATCGTCCGTCACGCTGAAAACAACTGGCCATGAGAGAACGCATTTCACTTGTGTTCTGAGCTGCACAGCATCCGGACTAAAGCTTCCACCCATGGTGATTTTTAAGCGGATGACAATGCCAAAAGAAAAATTCCCGAAAGGAATCGCCGTGAAAGTCAACAAGAAAGGGTGGATGATAGAAAGTCTAATGAAGGAATGGCTGAATGAATGCTACGGGAAGCGACCGGGAGGATTTTTTCGCAAAAAAAAGGCATTGCTTGTTTTGGACAGCATGAGGGCCCATATAACAGATTCTGTGAAAGCAGCCATCAAGATGACAAACTCAATTCCAGCTGTGATTCCTGGGGGCACAACAAAGTATTTGCAGCCCCTCGACATTAGTGTGAACCGTTCATTTAAGGTGGCACTCCGAGTTCAGTGGGAGTCTTGGATGACGAGCGGCGAGAAATCCTTTACAAAAACTGGCCGCATGCGAAGAGCAACTTTTTCTCAAGTCTGCCAGTGGATCCTAACAGTGTGGAGCAGTGTCAAAGAATCCACCATCACCAACGGGTTCCGAAAGGCAGGACTGCTGCGTGAGGAGGAGGACAGCGCAAGCTCAAGGGCGGATTTGCCTCGGGAGGAAAGTGACATTGAGAGCGCAAACGAAACAGAGACTGAGTGCAACGAAGCAATTCTGAGGCTGTTCAATTCCGACACTGAAGAAGAGGACTTCGATGGTTTTAGTGCACAGGAGGACGATGGCGATCAATGACTTTTTCTGGTAGGTTCCTATATTTTCGCAGAGAAAATGTGTGACAAAGTAATTACAAACCTTCAGGCTGTTCAATTCTGATACTGAAGACAACTTTAGTACTGTTCTGAAAAAAAAAGCATTTGCCGTATGTATGTACTAGTTGTGGATGTTACCGGCATTTATTTAATTAAAAGTTTAAAAAAATCTTTCCTGTAACATCTTGCTGCGTTAATATTTCATGTTTCAACGGGGACATCTGCGGCTTATAGACAAGTGCGGCTTATTTATGTACAATTTATTTTTTCTTTTAAAAATTAGCAGGTGCGGCCTATATATAGGTGCGGCCTATAGTCCGGAAATTACGGTACATATTATTTCAATTATATCAAATTTCCATTTTTCTCATTTTCTTTCTGTAAAATGTAAGTATTAGTTATGTTTGTGTTAAGCCTGGCTTGAGCCTTTACATTTATTATTGTATTAACTTTATTTGTTCCATGAATTGTTAGGTCTTGTTTGTATGTGCAGCTTTACATTCAGATGATAAATACATGTCAGGTTTTTGCTTGTTAAACTGTAAGTGGATTTTATTTAGTTATTGAATACAAATCCAACCAAGAATGACATAAATTAGTTTAACCAATGCAGTGTTAATATTTGAATGGGCCCCGGGCCACTTTGTACTTGAAAAGTTGGGCCCCGAGGTCAAAAAGGTTAAGAACCCCTACCTTAGAGAGTGTGGACACCGCCCAAGGATCTATGGTCTCCCTCTCCCAGTCTCTGAGGTGCCTCTGAGAGAATTGTCCGACACCAGCCCATCACACCTCAGGTCTGACCCTGGAGGTTGTATCTCTATCATCGCTCTGCCCCTCATCTGTAAACGAACTGCAGGAGGCTGCAGTTAATAAATAGTACATCATCCTCTAGACAAGGTGAGTCCCTTGTGGCGGAGTCACCACGGGGAGCTGTCCCCTATTATCAGGCTGGAGATTGAGCAGGAGCTCTTTAATCTGAGCAAACTCTGATGAAAGACTGCAAACTTTGAGAGAGAGTTTTAACCTTCCTTACTTTTTTTTGTGGAACATTTGAGACCACCCTAAAACTACAGTTCATAAAAGCGTCGTCGGATAGGCCCAGCCTAAGGTGTTCGATTCCCAGACAGACCGGGAACTAATCATGGCCATCCTCCGTGTGGAGGGGGGCCAAACAGGAGTTACAGATGTGCGAGTTCAACATGTCATGAAGTGGGTCAGTCCCAAAAAATTAACACTGACAAGATTAGTAACACAAATACAGTAAATAGACAATACTAAGCTGTTACTTTTCAGAAACTACAATCAACACAAATTCACAAATATCTACGAGAAAGCCACTATGAAAGCACGGTGCAGCTGTCCAATATACAAATTAGGCTAAGCTAGCGGGAAAGTTCTTCAAACAATTCTAGACAAAAGCTATCATATGGTTGCAGCTTAGCACTAAAGCATTGCCTGATTAACTTACCAAGGGTGGCCAGGTTACATTAATAACCTACAAACAAACTCACCGCTGTTGTTGTGTCCCTTCTAGAGCAGAGAGCCAACAGCACAGCAAGAGGCAAAATACACCTGTTTTAATTCAGCAATGAGCTTGGCAAGCCTGGCGAGCCGCCCGGCTTCTCACCTATCCAGCAATCGTTCAGCACAGACCATCACGGCGAGATCAAAGCTGACCGTCCAAAAGAAAAACAAACAAAAATCTCTGGTGGAGAAAGAAACAAAGCACCGACATTTAGGATATGAAGCTACAAGCGACGAGCCAAATTGACCTGCTATCAGTTTCCTCAATTGCATGAAGATAGAAGGAACCGATTGCTTGATGACATGAGGGTTTTGTACTGGGACGTGTGCTTTTTTGGCTTTTGACTCTTTCTTTGTGAGATGGAGATATCCAGTGCTAAAGCACCACTATCTGGTTGTGAGAAAGAATGAAATTGAACCTCTCAGCACCAGTGGCGGGCCGTGGATTTTCTACCTGCGCATTCAGTGATCAGCTGTTTAAAACAGGTGGGCGCGAAGTGTATTTGTGAAAAACAATTAAATTATAAAATAGCTATAACTTTGGTGTTCTGTTTAGGCCAGCAGAGAGGCCTTAGCAGGCCCTGACGGCCCGCCACTGCTCAGCACTTGAAAATGTATCTGTAGCAAAACATGTGACCATAGAGACCATTCACTAGTCGAAAAGTTTGATTCACAGGAATACAGACTGCACCTCTGCAGTGTGTGAGCATATGCAATGAGGGCTGCTAACATGTACCTCTTAGCTAGCATTACAATATTACCTCAAAGCACATATGAGCATTAGCTGCCTTCATCTTCCTCATCAATCACATAAAAAATCCTCTGAATCAAAGATTAATTTCACATATTTCTTTCGTAACAACATTTTGGATCCTATAGTGGATCAACACTTGGGATGATTTCATTATACTGTGTGTCTCTGTGATATCTTGTTTACTTTGCTTTCTCTAATTTTATGTTTATGTTTTCAAGGTCCACTTCCTGTCATGAACACTTGCACATCTTCCCTGTGCTGCACCAGCAGTGTGAGATTACAGGGATGGAGGAAGCATTGTTTTTGTGTGTGTTTTTTTTTTTCATTTATTTTTCCTGTGAGCCCGAGCAAGACCAAGTATTGTGCAGTTAGATGACAAGATACAATTGTAAAAGTTACTTTATGTAACTTGACTGCTTAAATTGCTAGTCTTTTCACACCTGTCTAATATGTAGTTAGTTAGCACCAGGTATTTAAAGCTGCTGTTTGATTCATGCACCTGTTTTGCCTGTAGGTCAGTGCAGTCTGTATGTTGGTGCAAGTAATGGGATTTTTGCTGTGAACACAGTCAAGCTGCAAAATACAACAAACTACAATACTGAAAAAGTTTAAAATGTGTCTGAGAGATGTTACCATGGCTACACCTGTTTTATTTGGCTAACAACATATTTTTTATTTTGTTCTTATCAAATCTGACTTGCAGCTTTAAATCTTTAAATTGTCTCCATCAATCAGACAGTTGTGTCTCATTCAGCTGGCTTCAACAGCAACAAATAGGTACACGACAGAATGGCTCGGGTAAAGTCTCCATATTCGAGTGAGAGCGAGTGTCAGGCAAAGTCTCATCAGTTGAATGTGACAGAACTGTGGGCACGTCATTGAGATTCAGTACAGGTTTAGATCAGAGTTGGCATTATTGGCCACATTTCATGGTCTGAATCTTTTAAATTCCATTTCCTAGCCTGCTAATGGTGCACTGCAGGTGGCTGCTTAGACACTGATCTGTATTCAGTTCAGTGAGTGTGTGTGCTTCTAAGTTTTTGGTGTGTGTGTTTGTTGATGATAGCTAATCCTCACAATATCAGATCCTTTTGAACAATGAAAAGGGCCGAAGTCAGAAGTGGCTCCTCACAAGCCTGTCAAACGACATTATTTATTGTAATATATTAGAGGCTTTTATCTGAGTCTGGGACAATCTAAAATGACTCATTGCATCTTCTATGTATGGATTAAGTAACAGGATAATGGACTGCATTGTCGAGCACTTTCATCGTGACACTCCTCCACGAATCATAGACACTGCTTACAGGATGTGTAGGACACGTGGCAGAGATTGGAGTGATTCAATTTCTCATCCGTTCTTTTGGACTAACTGCTCCTAGTGGATCCCCCCTCAAAGGTCCCTCTGTGGGACACTGATGAGCTCAAAGGCTTTTAGTTGCATCACCTTGAAAACTCAGCGGTGGGTCCAAACTGCCGAGTTCGCAGTGACATCAGCTGGATGAAAAGAGGAATTGTCAGCTCTGTGGCAGCATGAGAGTCCTCCACCTTCTTGCTGTATCACGTAAGCGTGAGCGTGAGTTCCTTTTCATCAAAACCTATTGATCAACATGTTACTCCTGCATCCCTCCAGTGCACATTAAGTGTTATTGAATATAATAATTGTAGAAAGTCAGACAACCACACTGCATTTAACAGATATAGTCCAGAAGTTACAGTCAGCGACATCTGAGCTGCATCACACTGGTCTGTCGCTGTAGAGATGCACCCTTGCAGGTCACAGACTGCATTAAGGTGATAATACTGACATCCACTGGTGACCCAGACTGAACCCTTGCTTGTGTCAAAGTATGATTAACTTAATATCCTGATTGCAGGTTTCTGGTGGCTTTCATACATGCTTGTGAAACCCAACCATGACTAATGGCATAAGGCTAACATTCATTTGTTTGAGTTCTAAGTTTTGAATTAGCTCCTAGACCCCCAGCCCAAAAAATGTCAGGGTAGAACCAACCGTTGGCGTGGTGGGTACAGGTGAAGACTAGGGGTTGTCATCCATCAATAGGGGTGCCTATTTTAATACTTCTTTTTTTTTTACAGCCCACAACCACATAACTAGACCTATTTTATGGGTTGCCAATCACCCTAATAGCTAATGAATCGCTAATCAATAGCTAATCAATAGCTAGTAAACGTCAGTTACTCCCATCTTAAATTCATTTGGGAAAATTGGATCCCTACCTGACTGTAATCAGTCAGAGGCTCTTCCAAAGTATACATGTTTCCCCGACTAATGTGTTAGTTAGTTATATCAATGAAGACAACTTGTTTCCGCACACAGTGAGATGAAAGTGTACTCTAAGGCTACAGGGCCCCCTGCTGCCTGACTGCTGTCATTACAAGCAACACATCACAGTCATACAAGTGTTAATTCAATTTATCAGACATAAAAATAACATTTTTCTTAACTTTTTTCAGTATTCTTACGGAAGTGCTCTAGTCAAATGACACTAAATGTGTGATTTGAAAAAATATCAAAGCAGTTAGACAATTACAAAAATGCACATTTTATTATATGATAACTGAATTGTAATGTCTATTTTGAGCTGTAATTATCTAAGTTTTGCAAAAGAAACAGTTCACATTAAGATGCTTTTATGAAGAGCATTAAGTGAATTGAGTGCTGAAATAAAATGATAGCTTGTCTCTGCTGTCTTCTATTCTTTTTTTCAACTGTTCAGCCAAAGATTCCCTTCTTCTTTGCTGTAGATGAGAAACAAACGTGTTACTGTCACGCATTACTATTTCTTATAGCGTGAATTCATGTCCTTACCCAATGTTTTTGCTTACCTTTCTCAGTAACAGTATACGTCGTCTCCATGCCACCTTTAATGTGGTCAATGACGTGACAGTGGAGCAGCCAGGTACCAGGACGCTCAGGACGCATCTTTACTGTCTGAACAGGTGATGGGAATGTCATGTGAGTCATAAGTTTCATTTTTATTCATGTTTGACAGCACTGTCAAGCCAACAGAGTCCAGTTTTCCTGTAACTAACTGTTCAAAATGTTCTCATTTAACATTTTTGTGTTTTATATATACAGTATATTTGGTATTTATTTGCAGCACAATTCTAACAATACCTTTACCTTATTTCCTGTCTTAAAGTGATCAAAACATTTATTGAACGTTAATCTGTATTCCTTATTTGGCGGTCAGTTGAAGCAAAGTCAGGATGTTTTGAAGGTTTTACCTGAAAGGTTGCTGGAAACAGCTCATACACATCAGTACGATGAGGACCTCCACCCAGCTGGAGAGAAAGGATATATTATATTTTGAATTTGTGTGTATCAGTTTGTATGTGTGACTGTGTAGACATGTCTGTTTGTTTGTTTTATATACCTTATATTCCACACTGTGTCCATGCCAGTGAGCGGTGTGTATGTCCACTTCATTGCCCATTCCCATCAGGTACCAGTACACCTTACTACCCACCTCCATGTTTAAACCGTTCAGATTTCCATACATCAAACCATTAATGGCTGCATACATAGAAAAGCACACAAACAAACATATTGGAAAGACATTAAAGTAAAGACATTTTGTACGACGTCTAAAGTAACAAAAATATCAACCCACCGGTCAAAATGATGTAGTTTATTTTGTGTGTATGTTTATCTCACCATGCATCTTGTTGCTCTCTATAAAGGTTTCTTCATCCTTCAAATTGGTGCGAGGGTTTTTGATGTGGGTCCTGATATTTTCATCCAGATACCTGGAATGATAATACAAATAATAACAGTAATAATATTAATAGTGCCAAATATTGGACAATAAATATACAGACAATGATCTGCTTGGCATTGCTGCAGAAAGATATGAACACCACAGACATTGTACACTATACTCGGACAGTGTGTTTCATGGAGCCAAACCAGATAAATGAGGACTAGGAGGACGACATAGTGTCAAAATGGGATGAGAGGATATGAGGTGGGACCCTGGAAAATTGTCGATAGACTTCACTGTTGAACTGTTGAACCATCTACTGATGAAAATGGAAAATGTTGAGAGTAAAAAAAGTCTGTGGAGTATCCTGATTATATGTGATATTTATTCCAGAAAGTACGTATTTCAAATGTATAGTGTTATTTTAGGACAATTAAAATTGTATTGTGGTGGCACCATAAATTCCACAGTATTTCAAAAGCTCAGAATATGAAACCAAAACAACATTTGCATTGTTCGATACGATGAAGTAAAATGACAGTTTTTGCATTTAAATGTCCGAACTACTAATGTTCTAAAAAGTTAATATTTAGTTTGAAGGTTATCCACTTACCAACTTTCATTCTCATCAAAAACCATGAAAAGCAGCACAAACTCTTCAATTTCCTTTTTCACACCAAGACTCCTGGAAGAAACACAGTTTATAAAGCTGTAAATTAGCACTCTATATAATATTGTTGTGTGATGCAGAACAGAAAAAAATGATATCTGCCTCATGAAATGATGCAGAGACACTCACCTGCCCCAGCTACGGCGACAGATCACCAACGGACCAATCAGACCGCTGTACAGGTCCTGTTAGGCAGGGAGACAACAAAAGTGTGTGAATGCCCTTGTGTGTGTGTGTGTGTGTGTGTGTGTGTGTGTGTGTGTGTGTGTGTGTGTGTGTGTGTGTGTGTGTGTGTGTGTGTGTGTGTGTGTGTGTGTGTGTGTGTGTGTGTGTGTGTGTGTGTGTGTGTGGCGTACCTTGGCAACATCAGCAGTGGAGTAGTATGCTGACACAGAGCACTCCTCCTGCTCTGTGGTCGGTCCTGTATTCTTTGTAACGTACCACTGGTAGGAGTGAGTCTCATCTGGGAAAGATATTTTTTAGGTATTGAATCCCATACTCTGTGAAGAAAACTGAAGTTACACAGTCTAAAACCGAGACATATGTAGAGTCCTTTTGATATTCTCAGAAAATTAAAACCATAGGCGCTTTAACTTTGTTACGCAATAATATATAAATATAATATAAAACATATATATACATATAAAATGAAGCATTCAGGGATTAATACCAATATTTTTTTGATAGTCTGCCTGTCTTTACCTGGTTGGGTGAGGTGAACTTCTGGGAGGTCTGTCTTGACTCCATGGGCATGGATAGAATAAGGCCTGGACGCCATGTTTTTAAAAACCACCGTCACCTTGTCTCCCACATCAGCGTGAATTATTGGACCTGGAGGAAGGGAACGTGTTCTGATTACAAGACCAATCAGGCTGGAATTTAAATTCATAATGTTTCATACGTAGCATTTGTGGTTTTTATATTACAATCACAGTTTGTGCATTTCTGCTGCCCTGGCTGAGAGCCTACCCATAATGCCGAGGTGTTCCATATCAGCTGTTCTTTCCATTTGCTTGGTGAACTTGTTGTTGGTGAACTGGCGGTAGACCACCTTCTTGTAGCGGGAGCCTATGAACCCACCCTGCTGGTCCAAGAAGACAGAAGCAGGGCTGCGGAGGGAGAGAGCATGTGTTTTTGTAATGAAGTACCATCTCACCCATAGCAACAGTATGTTTCATTGAAGTTAGTTTTTTATAGTTTTAGGGCAAAAATAGAGATCTAAGATACATTAAGCTTAACAGGCAACACCTGTTAATCCGATCAACGTTATTGCTGGTGTTGGTCTTTTTGAATCAACATTTATCTCAGCCTTCAAGTTTTATATAATATTTATATAATAAAATATATTGCATGAATGTATATACTGTATATAGGGAGTGCATGGTTTCCACTCATTTATCCTGTCTGCAGATGTTCCGACTATTTTCATGCTGTTCATGTGCGGGTGGCGATATTTGTTTCCTAGGATGGCGAAAGCATGACCTGCCTTACTCTCCCTCTGATTGGCTTACCCTGGTAGTATTATCCTAACCACAACCAACCTCTCTCCTCATACCTAAACCAAACCCAACCATTCATGGCAACAAGTCCAAGCCAATCACAGGCAGAGCAGGTCGGGTTATGCCTTTGACCTTCTAGGGTGAAACATCTGGTGTGCAGTACTGTACCTCTGCTGACCGCGGAACATCTCAGCTTCCCAGGTGCGGTTTGGAGAGTAGTCCCAGTCCATCTCCATGGCAGCAATGTAGTAGGTTTTTGAGTGGAGCATAATCTCACTCTGGCGCTGAAATATGCTGCACTTCTGGACCGTGTAGTTGGCTCTCATTCCACCACGGTAATGGTTCACTGTGGCTGACACCACTTCAAACTGACCTGAAACAAACACAATCATCAGTGTACAGAAATACACAATGTACATGTTAGGCTCAATTATTACCCCAGACACCGGAGGTTTGAAATGATTGGGTCTCTCACACACACACACACACACACACACATAAATGTTATATCCTCATTATGTTTGAATTGTGTGAATAAAACAAAACTTTTCTAGGCTGTAACAATGTCAGAGAGATGAATACCCATGCTGTCTGGCTCCATAGTGACAGTGTGTGAGATATGAGGAAAGACGCTGATGGTGTCTCGTCTGTTCTGACGGTAGATGAAGCGGTTTCCCTGGAAGTAAAGGCTGATGATGTCCGACTCTGAACCCAGTCCTGACACGTGCCACGTTACCTTATCCCCCTTACACATGGTCAGGCCTGGGAGGTTCCTATACACAAAGCCATTGATCGCTAAAAGAGAAAGACACAGACGCACACACTGATCACTGGCAGCTCAGCTTAGCTTGGCTTTTCCCTTGATGATTTTATTACTTTTGAGCTAATCACATAGGTTTGAGTGTGCGTGTCCTACAAACCGTGCATCATGTTGCTTTCAATAAAGCCCTCGTCGTTCTTGTTAACAGTCGCCCTCGGGAGAGCAGTGGTGAGGGACTTAATGTTGTCGTCCAGATACCAGCTCAGGTTCTCGTCAAATATAGTGGCCATGAGGTGGAACTCTCTGTTATAGTTTTTCTACATGAGAAGAAGAGAGAAGAAAGAGGAGAAAAGGTGTCTAATTGTGATTTCATCAATACATGGCAGACTTCCATTGAAGCTGTCCTCCATCCTTCTTGCCACAATCCAGATATGTATCCGATTTAGGTTCAGATAAACTGCAAATATCTCACAAATCAAAACTAAACACATCAGATTCAATGGGATGTGACCTGATCAAACACAACTTTAGTTTCTGACGCTCTCTTCTTACTTGCGTTCCTTTTTTCAGTGATCCAGGACGACAGATAAGGAGCGGTCCAACCAGTCCAGAGTGAGTGTCTTTCACAGGGTCCACTCCAGAGTAGTACAGATAGGTCAGGCAGTCAGCCTCCCCTTGGACTGGACCAGCACCCAGTGGCACCGTCCATTCATAGGTGTGCAACGTCCCAGGTCTGACAAGAGCAGCTGGGGGAGGGGTCACCACTCCTAATTGTTTAAAAAGAAAGACAAATAGTATAATGTTGATATTGTCAATACATGCTAATTTAGACTGGCACTGTAATAATCCAGGTTTTAGCTCACTTGGTTCATGCTTTAACTCCCGCATTTTTTTTGCCGTATAGGACTCTGAGGAGGAAAAGTGTAGGGGAGGAAAGGCAGAGACATAAAACAAGATAAGAAAGTGTTTGATGTTTAATCCAGTACATTGATAACAGTGTGAGTGTATGTGCTTGTATTAACCTTCCAGTTCATTGTGATAGAGCGTCCCATCCTGTTCTATGCTGTACTGGACACC
This sequence comes from Myoxocephalus aenaeus, assembly GCA_038501785.1. Lineage (NCBI taxonomy): Eukaryota > Metazoa > Chordata > Actinopteri > Perciformes > Cottidae > Myoxocephalus > Myoxocephalus aenaeus. Next base: position 4,036,415 of record JBAMJR010000011.1, read on the forward strand.
ATGTGGCTGTATACTGTAAGGCCGGCTGGCTTTGTTCTTAAACACCACCTTGATAGTGTCCTTCTCTTCAGCTCGCAGCACAGGACCTGGAGACATGGATGAACACAAATAGACACATGAAGCACACATTTAGGACAAAGGACCATTAGATGTCACTATGTTTGGATATATCTCATCATGTTAACAAGATCCTGCCAACATATTTAAAACATTAGTGTTGAAACTGGCAAACTGTTAAAGTGAAAAAGGAAGCCTGTCCGAAATAAAAAATAAAAGACCTTTAATACCTTCAACAATAATAAGGCAGAAGGTCAGAAGATTAACCCAAATATCTTTGTTTTTTTAGGATAGTTGGTCGGATCAAACAAGCAATTTGGAGATGTTTCGGAACTTGTGATGAATAATAAATCAAAAAGTAATCTGAAGATTAGTTTATTCATAATAATTGTTAGTTACAGTCCGGTTTTGTGTGGCAAATTCTTTTTTATTTGTGCCTCCAAAGCATCTGTGACTGAAAAAAAAGTCTGGATTACCCAGAATTCCAAGGTGTTCCTCCTCTGGGCTGCGTAGCATCTTTGTTGTGAAGGTAATGTCAGTGTATTCCACATAGCGAACCTTCTTATACTGGCTTCCAATACGATTTAGACTTCTGGTTACAAACATTTCTGCTTCCCTACACACACACACACACACACACACACACACACACACACACACACACACACACACATTTACAGAGACAGACACAGAGTACACATTATTAACAGGTCTCTTACAGAATCATGAAGACTAGTCCGGACCATTTTTTAAAGTGTGTGTGTGTGTGTGTGTGTGTGTGTGTGTGTGTGTGTGTGTGTGTGTGTGTGTGTGTGTGTGTGTGTGTGTACAGTAACCAACCCATCAGTAGGCGGCGTCGGAGCGTAGTCCCAGACTTCCTCTTCAGCAGCGATGAAGAACGGTCTGAGTTCACCGCCATGTGGCTGGGGCTTGTGGACGTTGGGGAAACACTTCTTGATCTCAAATATAGCCTGCATTCCAGCTGGACAAAGCCACAAAACAAAAACTCACACACAAATACTAAACAAACTCTTTAATTATCCAACTGGGTGACAAAAGGTCTTGCTTGAATCAAATTAGGATTTAAGGGAGTCGGCTCACCCGTCAAATGGTCATTGACAGTGCACGACAGCAGCCAGTGTCCAGGGTTGTCTGCTACCATTTCAGCTGTACTGCTGGAGGCCGCGAAAAGATTGACTGTGTCTGTGTGGTGCTTCTGACTGGTCAGGATCTGGCCATGGAAATGAATTGAATGCATGTCCACCTGTTGTAGAGGAAGTACATTTAAACTGGGTTAAGACCAGGTGCTTCTTGCTAACACTAAGACATGATGCGGGCAATTAAAGTCCAGTTTAGTAGCCCTGCAAAAAAAGTTACACATTTTGATAAAATTTTGTTTTTTCAACAAACTATTATGCCAGATGTAATTGTAAAGGAAGAACAGTGACAGTTACTGTTCAGACTTTCAGCTACAAAATGAGAACTAGAACTTCTGTTCTTAAGATGTTTTGAATATGTTCTCAAATTGACAATAAATGTGAGTCCTATTACAGGTACTTGGTCTTGTTAGTAAACATTAATATATAGTCAAGGTACTTGGTCTTGTTAGTACACATTAACATATAGTCAATATCACTCAGGCAGGCAAAGCTTTCCAATTACACTTAGCTTCTTCTAAACTTAAAAAAGACAATAATAGAAATGTTCACTTGGTAGAAAGCATATCTCCACAAGGTGGGTCTGCAATGACCACTGCTGTATTGTGTGATTGGATGAATACAATCCAAAATCTGCTAACCCCCTGCCTCGACACTAATGGGTTATAAAGCATTGTAAAACATGAAACACTTAATTCAAACTCAAAAACAAGTGGCAGTGTATCCAGGCTTGAAGTCGTCATATAAGACATGTCAAACAATCATGCCAATGCAAATTCAATTAAAATGAATGAATACAGCTATTAACAATAATGATAATGATATTAAAAATACAATATTTACCTCATTGCCTAAGCCAATCAAATGCCAGTGGATCTTGTTGCCTTGGCACATGCTCAGTCCAGGCAGGTTACCGTACAGAAAACCATTTATACCTGCAATCCACAATCAGAGTTTAAAGTATTTGTTTATGTATATGTATATGTGTACATGGATGCTAATACTCACCGTGCATTTTGTTGCTCTCAATGAAATCTTCGTCCTCCTTCAGGCCACTGGCAGGACTGGTAATGTACGTCCTGATGTTGTCGTCCAGGTACCAGCTCATGTTCTCATCTAACACGATGAAGATCAGAGCGTACAGATAGTCTCCTGAGCTGTCTCCGTGTAGGTCCAGCGTTCCTACAGAGGAGTGGCGAGAGGACCTTTTAGGGCAACGTGCATTAATGTACTGAAGGGGAAACCTGCAGTACTTAAGGGCCCCTACAAAAGGGGTGGCTGTAGCTCAAGGGGATGAGTGGTCGCCCCGCAACCACAAGGTAGCTGGCTCGATCCCCAGTCTCCCCATAGTTTGCATGTCGAAGTGTCCCTGAGCAAGACAATGCTCCCCCCCCCAAAAAAAATACCAAGGATGGGTCAAATGCAGAGAAAAACAAATTACCCCTTGTGGATGAATAAAGTACATAACACTCTATCTAAAATTATTTTCTCAGGTAACTTCTTACTATTTTGGATGCTGCTTTTTTTGCAGATCTCACAGATTTGACAAGAATCCAGCAATATTTTTGATAGTTTCATTTAAACAATTAGTTAAAAGTTGATAGCAACAAATTCATTGTGGGAAAAACATTTTTTAAGTAGTTTTCCCTTTCAGAACAGCCTAACAGTAGAGACATATTGTCAGCGAAATGTGCTTAAAGTATAGTAAAACTACTCATTATTCAGCCAAATTACATGTATCAGTGTTGGTTTGGTGTTGTAATGTACAATTTTTTTTTACTGAAATGTAATAGATTGGAAGTAGCCGATATAGTTGCAGAAAATGAAAACTAAAGCACTTGAAAATACTACAGCACCTAAATAAATGTAGTTTAGTTCCATCACCGGATACTATACGTTTAAAAAGGTTCCAGTACCTCTCTTACAGATAATGAGCGGTCCTATCAGTCCTGCGTTGATGTCTTTTGCTGGGCTAACATGGGAGTGGTAGAATCTGGTCAGGCAGTTGCTGTCTTCTGATGTTGGGCTGTAGGTCTCTGGGAGGGTCCACACATACGTAAATGTTGTGCCAGGAGCCACTGAGTCGTCACGCTTCAGCTCTGGACCAGTACCGTCTGGGTAAAGGGCTCCTGGAGAGACATATACGAGCACACAAGGTCACACATCTATCAGTCTGTTAAGCCTGCCCGTCAATTCATTACTCCCTCACCCTCATCGCCCTTGCTGTAGTTCAGTCCATGTGGGTGGATGCTGTAAGGTCGGGTTGCCGCGTTCTTCAGGTGGACAATCACCGTGTCTTCCTGCTCGGCCATCAACAGGGGTCCCGGTAAACCCATCCATTCCGCCTTCGTCACCTCTGTCCTGTAGGTGGCGTCGCTGTACTGCTTATACACAGCCTTCTTGTAGGTGGAGCCAATCCTCTGGGGGCCTCTCTTTAAAAAGACTGAGGCTCCTCTACAGAGAGAGAACAATAATTATTATGGGTTTATTGGCTAAAGCTACAGAAAAAACACAATAATCATAATGTAGATGCTTAAAAATATGTCTAGTCTCTTTGCTGATTAGGCCTTTTCATATCAGACATTTTGATTTGTGATTGTAGGGAAGGCACAGGTGCCACTCGTAACATTAACGAGGACTCTGATCTAATCAGGTTTCCTAGTAAGTCATGACAGTGAGTACAACATGCTTTTTTTACCCACACACACTGCTTATGGACTTGACATGATTTTAACCACAAACGGTCTTATATTACTGAGATAAATGTGTTCCACGATTTATTACTGCGCTTAATTAAAATTATGATTTTGTATTTGTCAAAAATGCAATACTGTGTTGTGTTTTGCTGTTCTGATGTGTGTGTGCTGTCCTGGGTCAGTGTGTGCAACCAATATTTGGTTTCTTTGTGAGGTCGTCGTGTACTTGCGGAATTCTGCATGTATGCGTAAATAAAGGAATGTATACATTTATTTAAGACATTTAAGGTTTTGTTTAAAGCATGCTGACCAGAGAGGTTAAAAAGTACAAATAAATATTTAAATGAAAAATAAGCAATTGGTTAAATGGATAAAAGTAAAAATGTAAAAGGCATTTTGCATAGAAAACACATCAAGAATCATTCTCCAAAGGAAACTACTCACAACATGTGGTGACATTGACTTATTCTTTAAATAAAATGTGTTGCAAATTAAAAAAATCTCAAATTGATGATTTCTTTTTGGCCATTACAGGAGAGATACTGCCTCTTTTCTTGCTACGAATGAGGAGTCTTGCTGCTGTATTTTGGACCAACTTTAGGAAGGCTGAGTGGCCTGACTCCAACATAATCAAGACAATGTACAAGGCATGTACTCACTCATCCTCCTGCAGTGTGCGGTTTTGAATGATGTTCATCCCACTTGGGGCGTAGTTCCAAGACACCTCCTCTATCTTGAGGAAGTACTCTCTCGTCATCCCAGACGCACATACTGCTGCACAACACAGCAGCAACAGTCGCTGCATTTTGAAGATATAGCGCTGGCCCTTCACCTACTACTAGACCACTGATAACCTGCCAAGGAGGAAGATGGGTCTTTAATTCTGTTCCAGAGGATGATAATGACAAAGACAGGCAGTGCCGCCAACTGACAGCTGTAAGTCAGTCTGTCTGAGAGACTTTAGACTTGTGTCTTTATACGACCTCAGCTGACCGCTGGTCACTGACCAACACACAGGGTTTGAGATAACCTATCACAGAGGTACAGAGGTAAGAGAGGCAGCTCCCTGGCACCGTTTTTGATCAAAAGGTTAGAGTTGCATAAGGACGGAACATTTTATTCTTTCTTCCTCAGAAAAATCTGATTCCCTTGCTTGCATTTGCATTCGTCCTAATCCATATCATTAGTCCAACCAAGCTAAATCTAATTAAGACTAATTTGAAGTACTTTAATCTACCTTGAAAGACAAATAAGGCCAATGAATTCTTCTACCAAAACTGGTTTGTCATTGTTTTAAGGTTTAAAACGTAATTCTTTTTTTCACAATGTGCCATGGACATGAAGAAAATACTCTCCCCACAGACACTTTGTCAGAGAGAATTGTAAAATGACTTGTAATGGTCTCAACTGCAGGGTCCCAGGCCACATCTACTCAGAGTCCTGACATCGATCAATAACTCTGGAAACTCCAGGACGGAAGATTCAGTTCAGGAATTGATTCAAACACACACACACACACACACACACACACACACACAAAGCGAGATGTTGACCTCTCACAAGTAAGCAAATATTGCAAATATTGCTCCCCCACATAAGTCGATGGAAACATGCTGCAGGTCAAGCATGCACACACACACACACACACACACACACACAGGAGAATGTGCCGTTTTTTGTGGTCAACCTCAACTTAATGACACACTGGATACTTCAAATGGAAATAGTATTTTTTTTATTAAAGGCGGCACAAACAAACATTATAAAAATATGTCACTAAAATATATATAAAATGTCTGTTTACATTGATCTAGCTTCCGGTAGACATAAAGAAAACAATTTACAACAAAATGGTCTGGAAAATTAAAACAAAAGTACAAACAAACACAAAAATCTGTTCGTAATCCTTAAATAATCCAACAGTGTATACATGTTGAAACAACAACAACCACTTCCTGGTGCATCGAGATAATCAACTTAATAATATAAATGAGTATCTCTCCTTGCACGGACACCATCAATAAAGACACAAGAGCTTTTGTCTTTTCCGGCATTATCAAACAATATGTGGGTGCCATCTTAAGTATACTAGTTCAATAACATTGGTTTGAAGTGTAATATCATCTGTTGTAGCAATAAAAACAATAGTTTAGTTGTTGGGTTTCTGAAGGTACAGAAAGTATACCGCCAATAATGATAATAAAGAAAGTGAGCAACCTTGAAATTAAGAATATAGATTTCATGAAGTGAACAGTTTTTTGATATCTTCTTTAAAAAAGCAAATAGGGCACATGTTCCACACACTGCTACTTACTTCTGTGAAACCTTATTCATATTAATAATAACAGTATTGCAGTTATCATTATCAAGGATGCTCTACTTTGTCATTATTATTTTAGTGTATTATAGTTTATATGGAGTATTCATGACACACACTCACACACATATCTACATTATTATGAACTAATAACCTGTTGCCTTAGACTTACTGCACCAGAAAAGCTCATCATCATAATCATCATCATCAATGACTGCATAGTGATTTATTTTGCCGCTTTAACAGGGCAAATTAAAAGCTTGAAAATATAGCACTATATAACACTGACGTGGCTGTAAGATGTCCATGACTGCATGTGTGCAGTAGGTGTGTCTAAGTAGGCGCACATACACACGGTGCTGAGCAATGAGGCTGTGTGTGCAGACTGCGTGTGTCCATTACTGTCCTGTATGTGTGCATATGTTGAGTGTGTGATTTGTTTATGTGTGCACATGCACTTGTGTCTCAGCAGGTACGTCTACATACACGTGCTTGTTGATCTACGCATTAAGACTATACTCCTGCTTGTAGCAACAGGGCCGGCACACGGCGTTGACTAAACCGTTTCCCAGCTGTAGGAGACAGATGATGAACTCCAGCACAGCCAGGCCCAGTAACACACACAGCAGAGTCACGTTCCACTCCACGATGTGAACCGGCTGAAGACAACTCGACCACGTCTCTGGTTGTAAGAGATACCTGGGACAGAGCGAGAGAAAGATCAATCACCGACAGCACCTACATTTACACCAACATGTTTGCATTGGTTACAGCTCATTCGGAGTGCTGCACCACCTTCTTAAAATACTTTGATAATAAGGGGGAGCGTTGTCTCTAAGTACACATCGATGACATAAGTAAGAAATACTACATGAAAAGTTGTCCTGATATACACAATTAACAAACCAAGTGGAGGTAAAGTCCATCGGTTTATATTAGGGTACCTTGTCACATTCACCACAGGCAAAAGGGAAAACTGACCATTTTTACAGTTGTTTGTAGTCAGTTTATGGTTCGATCTGCTTACCAGTGAAATTTAAAGCCGAGATGATATTAAAAAAAAGAATTGTTCAAAACCTGTATTTTGAATATGTTATATCCCTGTCAATTTAATCACTATAGGTTTTAGACTGTTGGTTAAAAAAAACAAGAACATTTAAATCAGGGGTGGGCAAACTTTTTGGCTCAGGGGCCACATTGAATTAAAAAATTTGACAGACGGGCCGGGCCAGTATCAGATGGATGGAGAGTGTTTGACAAAGGGGGCGTGGCTTATCGCCGTCGGGTCTCTCCGTGAAAAAGAGCTGTCTTTTCCGGTATCGATTATGGAATAAATAACCACTAGTTTTGCTTTATACTTGTTGTGGAAGTCCCAAACATGTCGGAACATGAAACGCCCTTGTGTTTGGGTTCATAATATTATCCGTAGCCGCACACAGCTCGGTGAATTTCTCCGACTCCTCCAGGAACTGCGCCGGTCTTATCTCCGTAAAACGGATACCGATTCTGCCATCCACCTTGGAAATAACCACCAGTTCTGCTTTATACTTGTTGTGTAAACTCCACATACGTCGGAACATCAAACTCCGTGGTGTCTGGGTTCATAATATTATCCGTAGTCCCACAACAGCGTCTGAATGACAGCCGCTGCACACACGAAAAGCCTAAAAGAGCGCTGTGCAATAAATAAGCATGAAGAAACATCAACGCTGGTCTGTTGTGGTCATCGTGCTTCGGGAAACTGAACTTGGGAACGGAGAAGCGCTACAGCGGTCTTTACTATAACTTATAATTATTTAAAATAAAAAACTTTTTTTTAATATATTTTTTTAATAACTTTTTTTTAATATATTTTTTTAATGTTATAATTATTATAATAATTATAATACTCGGCGGGCCGTATATTAATACTCGGCGGGCCGTATCCGGCCCGCGGGCCGTAGTTTGCCCACCTCTGATTTAAATAAAGATTTTCACAATTATTTTAGAGACTCAGAGTCCTGACATCGATCAATAACTCTGGAAACTCCAGGACGGACGCTTCAGTCCAGGAATTGATTCAAACACACACACACACACACACACACACACACACACACACACACACACACACACAGCATCTCTTTACCTGCCCCCCTGGTCTGCAAAGGGGTACGACCATCCATAAGAAGTGAAGCACTGGGGACCCTGCACCAAGGCAAATCCTGACATGACGAAACAGTAAGCAGATCCCACCAGGCCGACCACAGCTGCCAACACGGACCCGCACATCTGGAGAACAACACAGACACACAAAGGGGTTTTAATGAAGAACATGAACGTGTCTGTATGTGTGACTGCCTGTCTGTGTAAATGTAAACAGTTGCATTTATCTGTTTCATAGTTCAGCTACAGAGACAGCTGCTTTAGACACACACACACACACACACACACACACACACACACACACACACACACACACACACACACACACACACACACACACACACACACACACACACACACATAACTGCAGCTGTGCATGTGGCTTGAATGGTTTGAGCCAAGCTTACTTTGTTGAGTGTTGAGTAACAATGGGACCCTTGTTGAATTATTATAGCTGATTAGCATTAACATTCCACCTCATAAGGACACAGTGTTGGCTGGCTTAAAGACAACTGTTGAGTATTATTTTCCAAGTGGTGAGAAAGAAATAACAAAATGGCAGTAAAATGGGGACACTAAAAGATACAAGGGGTGAAAGACCGAACAGCCATATATTTTGATTTAAGAAATAGGATAGGAAATAATGATCTGTGTGTAGCAACTTAGAGAGCAACTGTTTGGGAAATGAGGATTTTCTTAAATACATGGAATTGTTTATTACTAGTCAAATAGCATCGTGCTAATACAGCATGAACACAGTGTGTGGCTTCTCTGCCATAGCATCATCTTAGCATCAATGTCATTACTCCTGTAGGTTCTGATGCAGACTTAGCTTAGCATAGAGTACCCCCTGTCAATGTTGAGTGTTATTGATAGTTTAGTAAGCCCCTTACCATTAAGCTCTCATTCCAACAACAGTTACATTTCCCCAGAGTGATGAAGACCACAGCTGGAATCAGCATCTGGAAACACAGAATACAATTTCTAAACAACAGCATTTATTTTTCATCATTTGAAATCACAGGAAGTGATACACATTAAAACGTTAGAAATAAAAAAGTAGTATAGTATATTGGAGATGCTAAAACTACGTAAGCTAGGCTGATGATCACATACTACTACAAGAAAATATGGATCCTGCTTTTCTTTGCTAGCAGTTACTGGAAGCTTAATACACTGCCGGTCAAAGGTTTGGGGTCACCGGCCACAAAAGCTTGATCCACGACAGCCTTGTTCCGCTCTCAGCCACTACAGGACGGCTGAGAGGACTGCTCTGTATTTGTCATGCTTTTAAGTGGTAGAAAGTCCTCTTCACAAATATAAGTTATTTTGTATGAAACGGTTCGTAGAAAAAAGTTGTGGTTTGTACATGCAGTACAAACACTGTACAACGGTTCGACCAGACTGACAGTTGAAATGGCAGAAAGAGAACAGTTGAATAAGAATAGAAGGAATCACCATTCATTGGTAAAATATTTAGAGCCCAAATGCACCGTTGTGTTTCAAGAAGGAGCTTGGGTAAGTTATGCAAATTCAAAAATGAAGGGTATTCGGGGGGAAATAGTTCCAACAGTATTCTCCCCTGACATGTAACACTGTGGGGACTTTGAGTAAACACACGTTGTATTCAAGTAATTCTTCTTCTTCTTTTGGGGCCAAAACTATTACAAATGTAAATAATGAATTATACTCTTTTTGTCTTTAAAATAGTCATCATTGAAGGAAAGAAAAAACCCCAACATACCAGGTGACCCCAAACTTTTGACCATCAGTGTAATTACCACCACTATTACCCTACAAGTCAAGTCAATTCTAGAATTTTTTATTTATATATATATATATATATATATATATATATATATATATATATATATATACACAGCACATACAGTACACACACACAGCACCTTTCCTTGCCACATGTTTTAGTCCCACCTGTCAATCACCATCCTTGTCAAAAGCAGTATTGTTCACATAGACGTCACCTAAAAGACAAATCACCTCGGAAGTAAACAAATGTGCAACATGAGGCTGTATTGCTCATTTCACACTAATCAAATGTCTGTGGGTCATTTTACAACCAGTCAGGTTCAATTTGTCAGATTTGGCTCAACTTCCAACCGTCTAGTGTTCACACCAAAACAGTTGCGAATATTCGCAACGCCACTTCGCCTATATCGCGCCGCCCGGCAAAAAACTCGCTCTAGTGGTTAATTCGTTTTTCGCAACCATCGCTGGGGAAAGGGGGCGGGGCTTATCTCCATGTCAGTGAAAACATTTACTATTTCCGCCATTGACCATTGAAATAACCACTAGTTCTGCTTTATACTTGTTGAGAAAGTCCCACAAACGTCGGAACATCAAACACCCCCGTGTCTGGGTTCATAATATTATCCGTAGTCGTGTCTGGGTTCATAATATTATCCGTAGTCGCACACAGCTCCGACTCCTCCGGGACGAGTGTCTGAATGAAGCCGCTTCCAGCGCTCCTTCAGCGGACCCGCAGTTTGATTCAGTGACGGCAGAACGGAAAAAAGCGAGAAAAAAAAAAAAAGCGAAAAGGCGGAGTTGCGAATATTCGCAACGCCATTTCGCCAGTATCGCGCCGCCCGGCGAAAAATCCGCTTTTTCGCAACCTAACGCGGCTGTGCATTGACTTAACATGTAATCTGGACGCGCGAATATTTCGCAAGTCTTTTGGTGTGAACACGGCATTAGAAGTACTTTGTCAGCATCAGCTCTTCTTAGGCTACAGCATGCTAGCACATGCTTCTACAGTATGTAGCATGTCAAATAACATGACAGAAGGAAGATTTGGTGCGCTATGCAGTGAACAGGCAGTCGTTTTGAATAGACTGCTAGCATGCTATAGTAGCATTAACATAGAAAAGTGTTGCATAAGTGACCTGTTGTTGGCGCTACATAAAAATCAGTAGGAGTCATCCTCTTAGGACCATTCACATCGATTACAAATTTAATGACAATGCATTTGATTGTTGAGACAATACAAGTGTTCTAACAGGAGCATCGGCACACATGTAGTGTGGGAGGCCTCACTGCAAGAGCACTGCAGGAGAGACAAAGAGAAATAATTGCAATCCTACATCTGTTTGTTTCAGAGTAATCTTTTACTATCCCTCCCTCCCTTTTTCCTCTCCTCCTCCTCTTTCCTGCTGTCGCTCTCTCACTGGTCAAGGACTTTAAATCACATCCTAACAGAGGGAGGGAAGTTCCCAAGGTTCTACATGCACACACACAAAGTTCATAGGCATTGTCACAGACACATCCTGAATGTCCCCCTAAAGCAGTGGTTCTCAAACTGTGTGGCGCGACCCTCTAGTGGGGCGCGGAGGTATTACAGGTGGGGCGCGAGGGGGTGATGCTGCTTTAAAAAAATATATATATAAAAAAAAGAAAATGGTGTATATAATCCTACATATTATTAATCCCACAGTGGGGAAATTATTCTCCGCATTTTACCCATCCATAGTAATTAAAGAGCAGTATGCTGCTCAAGGACACTTCAACATGAAACTATGGGGAGAACAGGGATCGAACCGGCTACCTTGTGGTTTCAGGACGACCACTCTCTCCATGAACATGATAACTTTACATAGCACAAAAGTACAAAGTACACGGACATAAAACGTCATTAACCCTAGAACACTAACGTGCGATTGTTGTTACGTTATTTTCATTGTGTTGCTTTTGTCTGAGTTGCTGGGTCCTTGTGTAGCTTCATGCTGCTCACAGACGTTAGTGAAGGTGGGCGTGTCTCTCTGCTCCGATCACAGTTTTTTTCTACAGGCACCTGTTCGGGTGATTTTCACCCGACGTTAGTGATAGAGTGACTATTTTTTCCGGATGGGTATTAACATTGACTTTTAACATTAATTAACTGTTCCTTCACATAACAAGACTCACATGTCCCAGGAACATGTGGACCAAATAACAAGTTCATAGCTCCTTTATTTATATTTTTAATCATATTTTATTGACGATTCCCTAATTTTTCACCCTTTTTTTGCCTTTTTTTTAGGTTCTCCCCGTGATACCTGTTTATCGTTTTATGAGAAGTTCTATAGGGTCAAATAAAAGAGTACTTCAACTTGCCTTGTATTGTTGTATTTTAATATACTGTATTTCGATGAGAAGTATATCTTATCAGGTACATTATATCGGGTGAAATTCACCCGACTTTAGTGATAGTGTGACTATTTTTAACGTTAGTGTTCTAGGGTTAATAAATACATGGCAAAGTGCCTGTACTTTCGTGGACATGTTTACAGGTTATGCCATTAGGTCGACTTTTCTGCTGCTGCGTCTCTCAAAACAGAATATAGATCTCAGCTCAACATTGAGCATGAATTGAGAGGGGCCGTATTAAATCTACAACCCCGTTTTAAAAATATTTGTAGAGGAAAGCAGCTCTGCAGCCACTACTACCGATACAATGTGATGCTCACCTTTCTGCACTCATTCTGTTGAACAGGTTGAAGATTATTGTTATTAACTTGAAAATATATTCAGTGCAAAACAGGTTATTTGCAGCCACAATAAGTATTTTTTATTTATTTTTGCCAATTATTAGTTATTTTTTGCACAGATAGAACTTTATTTGCAATGTTCTAACAAAGTGATTGCACATGTTATTAGTTATTGTCTGATGGAGCAATCTGGTTTACTTGAAAGGGATTGCAATTTTCTTTATTCTATTCTAAAAGCACGGATGGAGGAGTCACAAAAAGTTGGACCATTTTGTACAATTTTGTTGGGGCGGTGGGGCCCGAACATTTTTCTTCCTCCAAAGTGGGGCCCGACAGAAAAGGTTTGAGAACCACTGCCCTAAAGCACTGCCCTTGAGCTGAGGCAGAGTGATACTGACAAAACAGAGGGAAGTGCATAGCGAGAAAGGAAGAGAGAAAGAAGGAAACAAGAAGAGGGAGGGCGAGGAAAGGAGGGAGCTAAAGATAGATTTATCTCAGAGGGGTTCAATTTGCTCTTTGACTTTTTAGATTTCTGTCATTTCTACAAAGAAAGGAAAAGCTCAAAAGGGGATAAAACAAAGACAGAACGTCAAAAGTAATTTCAGACAAACAAAAAAACATAAATGAAGATAAAGTTCTATCTTTTAAAAAAGAGATGCCACAAGAACATGTACAGACTAGCTATTCCTAAAACATTGAGTAAGGCTTCTTACTAGATGACTTTTCTTTCTAAATTCCCCTGATATAAATGTATCCTCGTCAGTTGTTAAGTAGAATACGGTATCTGTTACAGTCACATACTAAGATGTTCTGAGCAGTTATTTATTTTATAAAAAAAAACACAAGGGATCTGCTGGTCAACAAGGTTAATCTTGTTTGGGTAAATACAATCTCTTCTCTGTTTCTCCTTAAAAAAACTAAAAGAACAGCTCCTTTCAGCTCAGTTGAAGCGTGAACCCATCAGATCAGCAGCATGTAGCAGACAGATTAACTGTGAATTCAGACAAAACTCCCTTGTTCTCAATGAGCAACTGCAAACACCCGCAGGCTGAATGGTTCTGAAGGGAAAACAACTGGTATTTAATCGTATTTGGGGGGGGGGGGGGGGGGGGGGGGGGGAAGCATCATGTTTTTATGAGTTTCTCTTCATTAAGAAACTAAGTGATGAATTACACCACGTGGTACCAGTGACCTACATCCCTATTATTTAGCTGGTTTAGCCTCTTTTACCAGGCAAAATTATTCAATCTGATGCATAATATACTTTCTGGTCAGTTCAGAAAGTCTGATTAAAGTCATAGTCCGATTAAACGGTCACGTGACCTCTGAAGTTTCACAGCTTTCAGTAACAGCTCAATTTTCAAGAATCATACCGTGTGAAAATGAATGTCAAAAACCTGCCATGAATACAGATTCTAAACTTAAAGTAAAAATAATATGTGCATCTTTCCTGGTCTGTACACCAAGCTCACACTTCTGCAACTGGTATTACGTTTAATTTCATTTTCTAATGATAAATCAGGGATTGGTCTAAAATCTGGTTACACTGAAAGAAGATTTTTTTAAATTCCAACGATTATTTTTGTTATCATTGATTGGCATAAAAAATATATATAAAAAAGTAAACAATTCAACATTCAACTGCTTTTGTTAAGAAGGTAAACAAATGTTAGACCTAATACAAAGTAAAACTATATGAGTAACTTTGGACTGCATTAAGTTAAAGGAAAGTTATCCAATGATAATAAATAAAATAATGAGACATTAATGTGCGGTTGTCGTTTCTTCAAAATATGTTACTGCCGCATGACCAGCACCTAATGTGGTAAGTTCACCAGACCACTAAAGTTGACTAAAGATGACTAAATTGGGATCAGAATATTCTGACCATACCAAAACCTTCAGTGTAATCCCAGAAATATAACTAGAGACTAACCAGAATAATCCATAATCTAATAGCAATATAAATGCATGTATTTTACTCACCAGTGCTCCCCCTCCCCCAAGTCCACCAAAGTACCAGATGTAGCTGGCCAGACGGTCCTGCTGGATGTAGGTGATCTCTCCCATGGGAAACAGCAGCAGCAGGTTGGCCAGGATGCAGCAGAGGGCCAGAGGCAGCAGGGCCAGACCCAGAGACCGGGCGAAACCCACCGAACAACACATCGCTCACCCAGAAAGCACACGCACAACCACAGGGAGGAGAGGACTGGAATGGGCCGAGAAGAGCAAAAGAAAGAGAGAAAGAGGGGAGGGAAGGGTCGGGCCAGCTGGGGAGAAAGGCAACCAAAACAAGTGACGAGAGCCGGCTGTATGTGTGTGTGTGTTTGTGTCTTCAACAGATTCTCCTTCCTTACAGAGGGAGTTCTGCCATGAAACAACGTGCGCAGGAAACACACTCACAGGAAGGGGGCTGACCGATGGGTGAACAGAGCTCAGCCAAAGATATGAGAAATCCCTCAAGTAAGAGAGAGAGAGAGAGAGAGAGTGTGTGTGTGTGTGTGTGTGTGTGTGTGTGTGTGTGTGTGTGTGTGTGTGTGTGTGTGTGTGTGTGTGTGTGTGTGTGTGTGTGTGTGTGTGTGTGTGTGTGTTTCCCACAGCCTCTTAGTCAGCCGGGCCTCACAAATACTCTAAAGAATACATTTCCTTTAGAATGACTAAGTCAATACAGCAGTGAGTGTTTTCCTAATCCCTTATGTTCACATGGTTTAAAAATGTGTACAGTATATATAACCTATAAAGTGTAAATACTATATATTTACAAGGGCTTACATTATACATTATTGATCATTTTGTCAATAAGATGTGATCTCAGAGTCACAGGTGAATGTGCTGATTGTTAAACTTGATTGTAAAACTTGATTACAATTGAAAGTCTTGAATTTAAAATGTTACTGGAAGTACAGAAGTATTAGCAACAAAATGTACATTAAAGTATTTGTTATTATTGGATCATTATTATTGATGCAGTCGAGTTGCAGCTAATTTTAGTAGTTAAATCTGTCACAATGCATCATATTTTATAAACGGGTCATATGTTTTGCATCTGTACAGTGACTAGAATCCAAAATAGCTGTCAGATAAATGTAGTGGAGCAAAAAGTATGTCTGTCTGAACTGTAGTGAAGTATATAAGGTTCCAGGAAACTTAAAAAGAAATGTAGTAAAAAGTAAAGTCATTTTAGTCACACTTGCAAAAATATTGCTGACATAAATAAGACGGTGATAAACCTAAATGCAGTAAAAACAGAAATGTCCGAAATTTCTGGGAAATAAATTAAAGTGTATTCTATCTTGATAAAAGGATATAGGCCAAAAGATTAAAGATTTTTTTTCTTCTCAATCCCCTACATTGATTTTAAAGCACATTTATTTTATGAAACATAAAAAAAAGGCAAAAGTAGAGGATGTCCCATGACAGCAAAAATATAGATCATTTTTACATGTCCAATGCAAAATGTCTCATAGGTGTCACTGTTCCCATATTTGTGATAGTGCTGCCTTTTTCTAGGTAAGAATGATGCAATATGGCACAACATGACTCTTAATAGTGCCGTGTCAGAAAGCCGCAAAGACTGTGTATGTGTACTAGGAGTGTGTCAGGGGCCCCTACATGTTGTGTACTTTGAGTGTTTTAGGGGCCCATGTTGTACATTTATAAACCAGCTGGAATGCAAAACATCCAGATAAACTGTGCAGAAAGCTGCAGCTGGCCACTAACGAGCTGCTCTAACGAGCTGTTTCAAGTTCATTAAGGCAGATTATGTAAAGCAGAGGGTGTTTGGCTGAAAGAACACATGGATCTGTACAAGAGTAAACATGTGGTACCAGGTGCCGTTGGTCACTGTAAGGAGATCAACAATGAAACAAAGTTCAACAAGAGGTTTGTGTTGAAGTGGAATCATTCTCGGGCTGCAAGCTGTTTACCAATTCACTTCTTTTTCCTTTACATCCTTTTTCACACAACGCAAGCCAATGCATATACTGTAATTTTATTTATCCTGTCTGTCTGTCTCTGTATTTATCCTGTTTCTGTCTTTATCCTGTCTGTGTGGTATGTTGAAAGGCAGCAGGGCGTTTCCCCGACACATGCATATGCCATGTACCAGATCATGATCACATGCAGAGTTGTGACAGAGGAGAACGCCAGATAAACACTTGACTCAGTATATTTCAAGGTAATCCGAGTCTGCGATATATCTTTTGTGCAGATTGTTGTTTGAAAGTGCCAGACCATGGCGTGTCCAAAATATAAATGGTTTGTTATCTACAGTGTGCTCAGTAGACCCTGAAAAGGTCAGTGAGTAAGCAAATAACATTCACACAGGGAATATACAGAGCAAACAAATAATATCAAACCAATTTAATATCAAAACAAGTTGCTCTTGTGTTTTGTACAAAGTGAAACAATTTACATTAAAGTAGGAATCATCTTTTTGAGACCCTGAATATCCACACATACAAGGTATTTTTGAGACATCTTGCTCCAGAACAAAGTGTTGGACGGACCAACTGATCATATGATCAATATCTCCAATAGGACCTGTTCGTTACTAGTGTAAAAAAAACACACACATCATTTTATCTAGGTGCTGAATAAAAAAAAACTGTAACTGAAAAAAATCCCAACTGTATTAACAACTCGTGGTAAAACATTGTACTTTTATTTTTGTAATGTATATATTTTGTGGCCCAAATCTACTCTTCATCAGGTACAGATAATATAGATTTGTCATTTGCAAAAATGTATAAAATCATGAAAAGATCCATTATATGTCACAAATCATTTGAAATACAGATACATTTATTTCACTTTAAGATAGGAAAACAATGCCAAACTAAATATGAATGAAGATACATTGATTGACTTGATTCAATTCACATAATTACATTATCTAAACTCAATTTGGGAGGGTTATATATGTAATTATATTGTTTCTACACCAGCAGCATCTAAGTAAAGACATTGAAACAGATAATTATCTCAAACAGAACATTGACTAGCTTATAAATGTGGCTCAAGAGGATGTGTGGAGATGATGAAAAATACACTTTATAAAGGTGTAATTGTTACGCTATGATGCTGCGCTACGATTGTTATTACGTGGTAATAAAATTGGTTCATCAAAAACAAAACATTGGTGATATATCTGTGAATTATGTCATCGTCAATATTCAAAGTACCTCTGTTCTACAGTTCATGTGTAGGAATTTACTTCAGAATACCTTTAATGTATTTGAATATTACATCGACAGGCCAGAAGGGGGTTATTTAATGTCTAGTATCCCTGAGCACATCCATCTGCTCTGGGGTCTGATCCCGCCCACAGCACCCTGGAGGGATGATCAGCTTGATTGACAGATGGGTTCCACCAATCCCCCACTGTGATGATCTGTCCCCGCCCAAACTGAGACCGCATGTGGCCTGTGAGTTTGAGCAAAAAGATAAATGGAAAAAATGCATTGAGCCCATTAAACCGTCTCATATTGTATCACTATTGTGATAATATAAATCCTTATATTCTGTAGATATTCTTCATTGCATTACTCTTCATGTCTATTAAAGTTCAGGTTAGCGAGGTCAGTATAACACAGCTATGCAGCTGTTGTGTCTATGAAATGTCCAGTTCTCAAGGGAAGGTAGTCACACGCCTGCGCACTTCAACACCCACAACTGTTTATCACTATATTGACATTATGGAAGCAGACTGGTCGTTGCACGTTCCAGTCTTGTGAGAAAAGATGAGAACACGGGATTCTCCTCCTCTTGACAGGACAGAGCGAATCAGATGTTAGGACGAGGCGAGACGAACCTGTGACGATAAACTGTGTATGAAAGGCCCCACTTCCGTGGTGGGGCAGTGGTTCTTTGCCCAACCTGCGTGTTGGCTGTACCACTCACTGCTTTTGCAATTGCAGCGCTTACTACTTTGCTTGTGATCATTTAGTAAATAAATTTAGAGAACGAGAGAAGTTGTTGAACTGAGTTCTTCCAGGCATCCAATAATTGACACACGCTATCAATTGTGTACTGTAAACCCCAAAAATCTGCAGTTAAATTAAACAAAACATAACACA
The DNA here is from genome assembly GCA_038501785.1 of Myoxocephalus aenaeus. Lineage (NCBI taxonomy): Eukaryota > Metazoa > Chordata > Actinopteri > Perciformes > Cottidae > Myoxocephalus > Myoxocephalus aenaeus. The sequence continues at coordinate 4,055,351 of JBAMJR010000011.1, forward strand.
CAAGTCAAATAATTAATACAATGGCTTCCCTGTTTAGTTTGAAAATATGAATAAAATTAACCCGTTCTCCCGAACTATTACTGAAACCTTTAAATAACATAAATAAACTTGAATTAAATAATTAAGCATTCTACAGTTAATTTCATTAAAAGTTGCAACAAGGAAAATCTGAAACTTTATTGCCTAAATTGACAAAATGGCCAAGAGGCTTGGCGTGTGGGGCTTTACTGCATTACAGACTTCTGGGCTCTACACAAATGGAATTTGCACTATGATCCAACCATGAAGTGGGTGCTGGTCTTCCAGAATGAACAAAAGTAAAGAAGTCACAGCAGATGATGGGGCACTGAAAGGCTGATGGTAATGTTACATAAAACATGTTGACACTCAGAGAGCCAGACAGCAGCAGCTAACTCACCCAGAAGAACCTGTCGTTTCAGCCATGGTCTTGTTTATAGCCGTTAAGTCGATGTAACAATTAATGAAACGCATTCACTTTTGCACTTATTTGTAATAAAATACGCAAAAAAAAATATCATGCAGCCACTATCAACAGTAATTGTGTAAACAATTTCTTTTGAAAGGTACCTGTGATTGGCCAGCTGACTTTGTGGCCCCGTCTTCTCAGCTCCTCGGCGACCTCTTGGTCGACTCCTTCCTCCAAATGAAGCGACCACTGAGCAGCTGGACACAGAATGTTTAATCAGAATATGATTATCATTCAAAAAAGTGCTTTACACAAGGATTGGACACACTGTTCTTTAACGAAATTCCCATAAATCTCATCTCAAAATAAGTTTACAATGTCATCTATCAGTAGAAGAAATACCACCCACTTTATGCCTTATAAACATGAAAATTGGTATTTAATCCCAGGATTAGAAAGCCAGACATCTGAATTTATAATTAGAAAGAGCTGTTGTACTGTACGTGATAATAAAATGATGTTCATAGTAACACACTGTTCTATATGTAACTATACAGAGTCTCTGTGTGTGTGATTGTGTGTGTTTTGAGAGGACATGGCATACTTTTGTGGTCGTACTGTACATAAACTCTTGGTGCATCCAGAGCTTGTTGAGGATTCATCCTAAACTCCAACATGTTCAACAACACCTAAACACAAGTGCAACATCAGTTATAAACTCATTAACACATTAATCTCATAAGACTGAACCATAGTTAAAGCGAGGTGTGTTCAAGTCACTTAAAACCTCTAATGAAGTCGCCCTAGCCTGGTGCACACAAAAGTTTGTGTTTCCAATTTTGATTTCTCCAATGACTGATCTAGTCTGACTTATTAAATAACCAATAGAAACTTAATTGCAAACGGACAAATCAAAAGATAATGTTCACAAACAACAGAGACAAATAGGTAATAACTGTGTAAGGCACATATCTTATATTCTTATACTTTATCTCACTGCTAATCTTCTGCAATCCATTTTCCACCTCAGTGTATTCTTGATCCCAGCGTACCTGGACGTGTCCTTGTGGTTGCATCAATGCCCCCATCAGCCCCAGTGCAGCGAGGAGTCGTGGTTTTGGGGATGTGGTGGCAGAGTCGGTGAGAAGTGCAGGTATTATGGTGTGGAACGGACGCTTCCCTCCAGCAACACAGTTAACGTGGTTACGATGCAGACAAAAGTTGGCACCGCGATTCTGAGCGAAAAAAAAAGGATTTCATGAAAACATGAGAAATCAACTTTCTCAATTTCCTTTTTTACGGTTTTATGTTTTACTGTTTTAGCATGCAAGCAATCTGGAACTTCTATTTTCAGAGTGGATAAGTTCTATGGAAATTAAGTTTATTCCATATTGCCATGTTATAGGGCAATATGTCTTCATGGGTCTGGTCCATGATTTGTTTATTCCTATTGATCAAATCCACTGATGTTGCCACTCAGTGTTACACACCCTTCTCTACCTCACATGCACGCAATGGCATAGCCTCTTTCTGACCCCTCAGACCTGCAGTGAGAATCCACAATCCTGAGGGACCAGCCCACTCCCAAAGCCCATGTAGATGCTGTTGACAAATGAACAGGCGTTGCCCTGACTGTCAATCACACAGAAATAGACTGTGTCACTTCCTGCTGTCAGGCCGGGCTCCACTTCTTCCATGGCCCTACAGATAAACACACATAAGCCATTGTGGTTGTTACTGTTTCCATCTGCTGGCACCAGCAACATGTTTTTGCATAGATACACAAGTGTGATATCAATCTTGCCATCCACACCACTCTTTGCAAAAAAGGGAATAAATGGATTTTCCTCTATTCCTTTTAGTGTTTTTAATTGCTTACCACATTCATACAGCAAAGTTGTAACAGGAAGTTTTAAAATGCACTGAAAGATAAATAATATTAAGACAATGTGGAAACTAGTTAATGCTCATTTATTTTCACAAGGAATATAAATATATTATTTTTTATCAAATATATGTAATAGGGAAATAAAGGTCCTAAGTATTACAAGGCCCCAACTGTCAACCTTGTATATTGGAAGCACCGGCTATCACTTAGATCATCTTTATAATTGTGTGCTTTCTCACTACCTGTGATCTCACAGGCCTAATGTTGTTATCAGAGAAAGAAAAAAACACATGATAGCCGTGGTTCAAATATATCGTAGGGTGTCGGCTGAGAAGTCTGATGGCTGGGTGCATGTAAGCACAGGTTTAACAGTGACCAGGTTATTGCAGCGCATGTAAACATCATCTATAATTTCCTGCTTTCACGTGATTGTTCCCAGTTATCTGGTTTATTATGTGACTATAATGACAATGAAGACAATGCTTGAATTAATTAGAGAGATTAGTTTTTTAATTCATTAGAGACAATGGGCCCAATTTATGTTACATTTAGGGTTGGTTTAATCATAAAGGTTGAGTTTTGGTGAAAATAAATAAAGTCTACGTGTGAGGGGTCTATGTGCGGGAGGCAGTTCTCTGCATGCAGTTTAATACGTTATATGATACGAGTATATATGGCGATACATCACATCTATGAGCATAAATGGATTTATGACTCAAGACAAGCACTTCATTAGTTAAAGACACACATTTACGGGTGAAGTCAAACCTAATCAGCACATGTACATGTATGGAAAAGGTCCATTTAAATCCCATAAAGTAGGACATGAGAAGGGTCAAAGTCATTCAGCTTTATTTGTCAATTCTTCCACATGTGCAAACATACAGAAGATTTATGTTTCTCGCCTGTCTAACATAAAGTGAATACAGATAATAATAATGAAGTGCCAAATAGATTTCAAAAAAGAACATTTAGACAACATATATATTAAGAAAACTCCAGTGGGGCTGGTGTACCGCCAGGTATTTCAATTATGGTGTTGAATAATATGTGTGTACATGTTAAGAGATCGTTAAGAGATTATTGCCAGTACTTTTATAGTCTGTTTGTTTTAGAACTGATAAAGGGCTTAAGGTCAAAGTCTACAGTACTAAACAGTAAATACACATTGTTGCCAAAACATGCTCACAAACAGGATAGTAGAAGGAGAAGAAGGACCGAGCCATGAAGGGATTGACATTAAGGTCGGGGGGAAGTAAAAGTCACAGTCGTATGTAAAGTCAACAGAGCACGACAGGCACATACTGGTACTAATAGACACACACACACACACACCTGTCCATGCAGATGCGCTGCGCTCGCTGGTGGCTGTAGCTCTTGTCCAGTAAGGTTTCCAGAGGGATGGTCACATGATCTGGGTCACCCAGGTAACGCCGAGCATCTGTTAGTGCCAAGCGCACTGCCTCCGCCAGTATATGGATGTAGTCAGAGCTGTTATGGCCTGCAGCCACACACACACACACACACACACACACACACACACACACACACACACACACACACACACACACACACATTAGTGCAAATCAAATTCTATGATGACTTAAAGGAGTAGAGTTTTTTTCTGTTTTTTTTTTACTTGCTGTCACTAAAGATACATCCACATTGCCAGACGAGTATCTATATGTGAGATTATCTCGTTTGGAGCCCTAATTCATCTCCACTGGCAAGTTACAGCAGCATGCCAGTGAATACCTTTGAGAGGGAAGTTCTCCAGGATGTTGAGCAGCAGTAGAGCAGTCAACCCCTGACTGTTGGGAGGCGGCTCCCACAGACGCACACCCTGAACACACAATGGAGTCAATCCCTCTGCTGACCGCGGTTTCAAAAATACCGACAGAATAGGCGTCTCTGCTCGCTGACCTCACCTTGTATTCTGTGCTTATGGGGTTGATGACCTCACTGTCGTGGCCACGGAGATCATCCAGGGTCATGACTCCTCCATTTTGGTTAATGATATCCACGATCGCTCGGGCCACTCTGCCCTGGTAGAAAGCCGGTTTGCCACGCTCACCCAGCTCCTGTCGATCAGCCCGCCAATCAAATCAACTGTTCAATCAATCAGCCTATTCTGCCGGTCCATCTACATGTTTTAAAACCACAGTACAAGACACAACCATTCAAATATCATGGAGTGCACAAGTCTTGAGTTTGAAAGATATGTGGGTGACGTGTCCACTATTGTAAATATCTACAGGTCCAATCAATGTTGGCAAATGAGTGATTTTTCACTCGGAAAGAAAGTAACACCGTCATCGCTGAGGAATCCCCGTTATGATGCCATGGAAACATCCATCAATGAGGCTGAGGTCACTGCTATTGTTTTCACTGCCTCAGGAACGTGACCGTGTGTGGTTATGTGTGAGTATGTAGAGATATGTAGAGACTTATTATGGGCGTATTTGGCAGTGTTTCTGCATTATTGAATGACTGACTGATTGAATGACTGTTTGATGTTGTAATACAGAAGAGCATTGACCAGTGCATGCTTTAATGGTGACACACCAGCAGTCAAACACACATAAATACACAAACTGTGAGATCAGTCATTGTTCTAGTGAAGTCACACCGACAGGAAACTACAAAATGAGCGTAGGTTTATGAATGTTACATTGTTACATTGTGGGTGTGTCCGTGCACGCACGGACACACCCACTCGCACCATCAAAATTATGTTTGAAAGAATTTTTCAAAAGCACTTCAGTAAAAATGTTCAAGGCATGCCGAGTCATGCCTATGTGCTTATGTGCCTGTGCTTATGTTCTTTTCATTGTTTTTATTATGCTATTTACTCCAAAGTATTGGAGAAATCAAAAATGTGTCCTGTTGGTGGTTCTAGATGAAAAAGTTTGGGGATTCGCTCTCTGGGGGTCACTGATCCATCCAATAGTTGTTGAGATATTTCCGTCTGGATCAAAGCGGTGGATCGACCGACAGACACAGACAGAATAAAACTACTTTAATCCCTTGGGCCATGACGTTAGCATGGGGGGGGGGAAACGTAGCTCATGCAGTCTAGTTATTAAATGTTGGCTATGGTCAATTTCAATTCCCGTCTACAGCAGAGCCTAAGTTTTTTTATAGTGGGGAAAATGTGTCAAAACATCCATAGAAACTTTCCAAACCAGCATAAAAAAAATGCTAGCAGTGTTTCCCCCACTGTTATAATAGGGGGGCGGGGCGCCCCCCTGAAGAAACCCCCCGCCCCCCGGTAATTTTCTCGATAGTGTCAGATCACAAGTAGATCCGCCCCGATGCGTACAGACACGTGCGCGCGCACACACAGGTGAGCACTGAGCACACAGCAGCGGACAGAGAGCGTCGAAAAATATGTCGCGTGAAAAGCAGACCGCTATATCTGCGTTTTAAACGCTCCCAGGGTGAAGATGCAACAGCAGCTCTCATGAGAGGAGCACCGGAGTTCTCCTCGCACCGGCGCAGCTCTCTGAACCCGGAGCAGCTCTCCTGCTCAGGTGAAACGAGACAAAGTGCTCGTGTCTTGTATAGGGTGACCATATCCATAACACCAAAAAGGAGGACACTATTCGGTATTTTGCTGCGCGTCGGGCCTAACAACACCCTTGAACAGTACATTATTGTCGATACAGTACTGCCTCGAGTACCTTATTACTTTTATAATACGGTTACCTGCGACTTTATAAATAGTAATACCCAGCCAGCATGTCCATGTGGGGCCCATAAGGTTTAAATTTGGGCTGCAGATAAGGGTCCCAAGTGGGTTTGTCCGCAGTTTCCACGGTGGCCTCACCATACTGGGTTTATTCACCGGTTTATTCACCGACTTTAAGAGGGATCTGACTGGGCTTTAAGTGGGACCCAAATTGGCTACATTATGGGTTTCAGTATGGGCAAACACAGGTGAGGCCACCGTGGAAACTGCGGACAAACCCACTTGGGACCCTTATCTGCAGCCCAAATTTAAACCTTATGGGCCCCACATGGACATGCTGGCTGGCCCAGTGCTCCTCACGTGACCCATTAACATGCGTTGTGTGTTTGTTTGCTTTATTTTCAATGATTTACCTTCAGGGTCTGGGCCAGGGTAGGGTTTCTGAATACTTGTCCACATTTGGGGGCATGACCATCGATTAGCAGGTCTCCACCTAGTTCCTTCCCATCATCGCTCAGAGCAGCCGCCCATTTCGCCCAGTGGTGAGCCGTTACCTCTGCAACAGGAAATCCCACCTCTGCTAGCTCCACCGCCCCACTCAGGATCTCCTGCAAGGACAGCTGAGGAAACAGGGAAAGGAAGCACGCGCTTATTGCCTCACAGGAAACCTCGCTGAGCAGGAAGTGTGAGTCATTGTTTTGAGAAGAAATATTTGGAGACAAACTGGGTTGTAATTTCCTCTGAGGGTTTTCAGTCTGTGCAAATGAGAACATCCTTCAGGGTTACTTTATGATGAAGTGTGATTTACTTATTTGATGTCCCAAAATGTCCTTAATGTTAACAATACTCACTTCCACTTTCATTAATCATTTATTTAATTATATTCTGACAGCATAAAACAAGAAGTTGTGAATTTGTTGCGTGTCATACCTCTAATTCACAACTGTTCTAGTGAGTATGCTGTATTCAGATGCCAGTTTTTGTGGCAAAACTGTTCTTGCTGATTTCCCCATCAATGCATATCAAATGTTGGTTGCAAAATGTGACTCAGAAAAGAAACTTCTGTGTAATTGTGAGACTGGCAACAAAGCTGGAAATAATAAAATGTAATTCCAATTATAGCTACACTGATATTATCACATTATTCTACAATTACAATGAATCCTATGTTTTCTCCTTAAGCCCCACTTCCCAAAAAGCCCAGTCTGCTCTAATTGGCTTGTGAAAAAAATATGGCACACATTTACAAAGGCAGTTCTCAAGCCGTGGGTGGAGTACTCAATGGAGGGTGGTATTTTCTAATGAGCCTGCATGTGACATAGGAAGGGGAGCCAAATCTGAATGGCTTGCGGGATCACATGTTTTGTTATCTAGGCAGCCCAGAAAAACTGCCTGGTTGTCTTATTTCACAGTTTGTGGGTTGGTAGGGACTCCAGATATCTAAATGTATATGCACGTACACTGAAAAAGTTAGTTTTTCATAATATGTCCCCTTTAAGCATTCATTCAGCTCGGACAAATTAAGTTTGATTGCACATGCAGTGCAAAGATACAACTTAAGACCATGTAAGTGCTTTATATCCTTTTTAAAACCAGAGTACTCAAACTATGAGCTCAGGCACCAATTCCAGCCTGTGAGGTCAATGTCAATTTTGAGTTTTATTGTGAAGTCTCTACCCATTTAGATAGCCGTTTATTATTGAGGTCATATTTTTAGTTTTAACAAGACTGCACAATGAGGTTGACCTGGGAGATACACAGGTCAACTAAGAGACATGGACTGACGTATATTTGTGAAGTGTAGTGTGTAGTCTGCAAAGAGAAAGCTCCCTGGAATACAATCTCAGCTTTTAAATGATTATTGTTGAAATACATTGTTTACACTGGAGTTTTTGTCTGCTGAGTTAAAGTCCCAACCAGGAGAGAACACCCAGATCAGTGGCCCTAATTAACTCAAGTTTGGGAGGCATATTTCAAAAGCTTGCCCATAATTTAATGGACATTTAAAAAATAAATACCTACCTACCATAGAAGGCTAAATAACTCTGTTTTGACCAAAAAAGGGAATATCCATAGAGACAGTTTGTCCACTCCTTGTTGGTATCTTTTTGACACACCTTCCACAGCACTGTTGACACGAGAGTCAAAAGTCCCACTTCCAAGTGTGTTTGTGTGTTGGTGATGTGCCACTATGGCTCCTTCAGCAGTGTTTACATTTAGGTTGTTTACATCATGTGAATGATTATGTTAGATGGGCTTTTGGCTACTTAGTTGTTGCATAAAACACAGCACACACAGTCCTTCACCGATGGATACACACACACACACACACACCAAACCTTGTGACTACCAAACAGCTGCACGGTATCGCACCAACATGCAGGGGCCCCTGGCACTGTGACATTCAAAGCATCAGCCGGTGAGGGCGGTGCCTCCGCGGTGTAACCACGTCCTTCCATGAAGTCCAGGGTCTGAGCGATGGGCGAGCGACCACTGAGGACAGAGAGAGAGAGAGAGAGAGAGAGACTCAGTTCTCTGCATTATGGAGACAACAACAGCAGCGAAAGAAGAGTTTTTCCACCTGCCGTTGATGCCTCTGATCTCTCCAGTGTCTCCGTTGTAGAACAAGCAGAAGGCGTCTCCACCCGGACCGGTGCTGCACGGCTCTGTCACCGCCAGCGCTGCTGCTATGGCAACCGCAGCATCTGCTGCATTACCGCCGCGCTTCAAGACATCTGGACACAAACGCACGTCCATGCGTGATTAATGCAACCCGAGACCCTGAAAGGTCCTTATCAGTATGATTCAGGTGAATGTACCATCACTTTGGGGACCTCACATGTGGAGCTGTTTTTCAGAGCTTATTACAAACATAACTTATCTTCTCAATTTTTTTTATTTTAAAAGTTTTTGAGTTATCCAACTCAAGACCCTCCACTTCAAATGTCAACTTTGTGAGCAGTACAAATAGAATTCCCTTCTTCTCCATTGGTATCTCAAATCTCAGAGGGACTCTGACAAAATAAACAAAAACATGGACCGGTGGTTGCCAGTAATAGGAGATGTGTAGCATTGAGGTGAAATTATGTTGACAAGCAGGATATTGTCCCAAGCTAAATGGCCAAAATGTTCTTCAGTTACAGCTTCTCAAGTACGAGAACTGGCTGCTTTAATTCCTCTTATATATTATTTGATATATATATATATATATATATATATATATATATATATATATTGTACATACTAGTTAAATGTTAATGTTGATGCTTAGTTTCTGTGTTCTACTCTGTTGTCTTTAATGTCTTTTTTATATTTATCTTGTTTATTGTATATCATATGTACGATGAGAGCAACGTGTAACCGGAGTCAAATTCCATGTACGTGTAAACACACATGGCCAATAAAGCTGATTTTAATGATGGTCAACTGATTAGGTTTGTGTTTTGGCAATTGGTCGGAGAGAAATCTGCAAAATGTCCCTTTGGGCTCACAGAGAATGGTTCAGTTCCCATATTCTCCTATATTTGAAAGACAAAACAATTAAATCAATGAATCAACATAATATTGGACTTTGGTTCAATGCAGATGAACTAACGTCACTGTGTCGACACAGTTTGGGGTCTGAATGAAAACAATGTCTTCTTTAGCAGGTAGTCAGTGAGGTTGAAACCAGAATAATCTACTTTAATGTCCAATGTTTAAGGTCCTCCAGCTCTTCGAGGCACTTGTTGAGCAAACACTGTTTGTTTTTTTAAAGTGAAAATTACGTTATTTGTTCTTAGTTTCCTTCACGATTTTATTAGTTCTTATATGGAAAGACAGAAACATGCGAAACGTATTCAGGAGGTTGTCACTTTGATGCCTAACTAAACCTCCTCGCTCCCACTTACCGAGTCCTACCCCGGTAGCCAGCGGCTGGCTGGATGCCACGCAGCCGCGTGAACACACCACGGGGGACCGCCGGGAGGAGAAAGACAAGCCGGTGTCCATCCCGCTTCAACTACCAGCCACTGTCGGCAGAAACAAGGCGAGATAGCGGGACAATTACACCGCAATGTCGCCGACTCTCAACTTGTAATCGATCACTCGGGTATCGATTGGTTTTGACTCAACCGGGACGGTCCATCAGGATGCGAGCAGAGAAACGATGACAGAGGACATCGATGGATGCTGAGAGATTGACAAATAAAAATAATCTCAGTCCTTCAGCCTGTTATTTTCTTTTTTTTAACTGATAAATATGGAAGCCCATTTTCGATAGTAAAATACAAAACTGAAATGGAAAATCGAAATTATGAGATAGTAAGTGCGCATGCAGTGTCGCTGTCTTTTTTTTCTTCCTTCCTGTAATCTGGTGAGATAAAAAAAAAAGAAGCCAGTGCCACTTTTATCTCATAATGTGTACTTCCTTATCTCTTAATTTCGACTTTCTATCTCATAATTATGACTTTCTATCTCATAATTAGGACTTTCTATTTCATAATTAGGACTCTCTATCTCATAATTTCGACTTTCTATCTCATAATTTCCATTTTATGTTTTTATTTTACCAGGGGAAATGGGCTTCCATAGTTATTCACATGTTATCGTTAGGCCATAAATGATTCAAGAGGGATCATGATGGAATAACCATCTAATACTAGGCGTTCAAGGTTCTGTGTCATGTGATCATCATTTGTTTTGCCTGTAAATCATGTACTACTGTTGTTTGTCTTTTCACTGCACACATAGCAACTATAATTATACAACTCTGAAAATCAATAATTTCATGATGTCATTATTTGTAATCAATGTTAATTCAAGTGTATCCAGGTGAAACCTATTACCTGATTAGCCCAGTTTTATTGTGATGATCTCTCAAAATCACACTGTTTCACTCTTAGATTGCTCACATACTGTAGCCTTGATGAAACATTACTTATGATAAATGATGATGTCATTACAGAACTTTACAGATGAGACAGTCCGAATGAAGAAGTCTCTTACTCACTAAACAGTTGTGCATATCAGCCATGGGGGCTCTGCTGTATCGACCAACTGTCTTTCTCTTCCTCTTCTGTCTCCATGAGCACAAAACACTAGTAGAACATTAACCACTGTGTCTCCAGCGGTGTGTCCGTGTGCACACATGGGTGATCCCACATGTAATGTGTGTGTGTTTGCATGCAGTCAAGCGTGTGCATGTGTGTTTGTACGTGTGTGTGTGTGTGTGTGTGTGGTCCTGCTATATTACAGGTGACTGCTATAAAAGTGAAGCAGTGAGGGGGATGTGGGCTATAAAGGCTCAAATATAGCATCAACCAAATAAGCAACAGCACAGGCGAGGCAGACAGGTTCACTCAGAAGATTCAGTCAGGTGGACCGAGCCTTTTGAAGAAACAACTAAGCTTTAGAGGTGGAAGGAGAACTTGTTTGGTGGTGTTGGAAAGCAGCAGTTTTAATATTTTCATTTTATAACCATTAGTGTGGTTTTGAGACACTTTCAGAGTTGTTACTTGGAGAGGTTGAAGCACCAGTGTCAAGATGTGTTCAGGCGGCTTTGCCAAGTGTCTTGGGATCAGTCTGATGCCTCTGGCGATCGTGTGTGTGCTGTGTAACATCCTGCTCTTCTTCCCCGGGGGAAAATCTGTGGAGAGCGAACACATCACAGAGCTAGTCTGGTACTTTGGAGGCATTCTGGGATCTGGAGTGTTGGTGAGTACGTTAAAATTACAACACTGGCATTAATAGCCGATCAAATCCAGGATAGAGAATGCACACCGTCTGATATCAGCATGCTTTTTGTCAGAACTGAAGACAACTTTATTGAATTCTCCTGATGTTTTTGCAAAGTTTAAAAAAATTTAAAACTTTAGGATACAGTTATCTTTATCCTTAATCAAAAAACAAATTTGGTCTATAAAAGGATGAAAAAATTAGCAGAACATTTTTCTTTTAATATTCCAGATCCAAAGGTGATGGCTTTTGAATCCTCATTTTGCCTGATCATTAGTCCCGAACTTAAAGATATTCAGAGTTGTTCTATAATAAAGAGAGAAAAATGCAAATCCTAACATTTAAGAATGGAATTGAAGCAATGTTTTGCATTTTTGTCCCTGAGATAAAATAATGAATTAACAGACCCATTCAACTCTAAAATGTAGACCTACACATACAGTTAGTTGTATGTTGGAAAAACACGACAAAATATTATCATAAAAAAGCTTTGTAAAGAATCTATGAACTGCGTGTGATTTTAGAACCTTTCAAATTATCCTGATGAAAATCATCATTACAATCCTTGTGAACATTGGTGCCATTAATGAAGTTTAGGAACCAGTTATTCAAAACTTCATATCTTAATGACTGTGGTGGGCAGTTCAATTTCCTCCTGGACCTGCATACAGAGGAACATATAATCCATCATCTTCGTGTGTGTGTGTGTGTGTGTGTGTGTGTGTGTGTGTGTGTGTGTGTGTGTGTGTGTGTGTGTGTGTGTGTGTGTGTGTAACAGATGATCTTCCCAGCTCTGGTCTTCCTGGGTCTGAAGAACAATGACTGCTGCGGTTGCTGTGGCAACGAAAGCTGTGGTCGGAGATTTGCAGTGAGGAGATATTTCACAGTTTAACTTCTCGACATAATTAAATTATTATTCACAGATCTGGTTTGTCAAAGTTATGCGAAGATCCAAATTAGACTCACAGGACGGGAATAATAAAATGAATTGCAAACACAGACACACACACACACACACACACACACACACACACACACAGATTTACATGGAGGTCAATAAAACGTCAATTTAAAGAAGTTAGCCAAACAGCAACTGCAATTGTTGTCGTGTACAATATGCCACAACGCTGAAACTGAAGCAGCTAACAGGAATTCAGCCATCATTAAGTTTATTATTTTACACTTCTGCTTTACTGGGACATGTCATCAGTGGAAAAGGTCTATAAAACCGGCCTGTTGTTGGTGTAGTGGCCACAATATGAATATCTATTTGTCCTCCTACTTGTTTCAAAGTGGTATTGGATATGTCCAACCAATAGAATATAATGTGAATGACAATAACTTGCTATTTTAAGTCCTCGCCATTAATTGGAGTTCAATTTGAATTAAAAAAAAAAACTACAAAAAAACTACATCTGATCCTATCAAATCTGGGGAAACGGATTATGAAATAGTATTATATGAACACAACATTTTTTTTTATGTGAGGCTTAATGTGAATGATCAACTTTTTTTAATTTGCTCCACATTTATGACTTTATATTATATAAGTTATATTCTGAGCTGTGCTCGCCACAAGCGGACCTCTATAACTTCAGCAGAAAGAAGACCAAACACAACTTATATATTCTATGTGCCTTTTTATTTTATTTTAGGAATAGGTACAAAGGAACATATGAATCTCATGAATGGCTCAGCAAAAAATAATAATAGATGGAATTAATTAATTAAAGAGAGAGACTAGGGCATTAAAGCTTGCAGGGGGTTTATTTAATTTGAACTTCTACAGTGGATCTACAGTATGTCACCTGTCAACTGTAAGGTTTAATCATTTGTAAAATAAACACTATGTACACACCCTCCATAATTTACACATTCACACCCAAATTGAATAGATTTTGAAGAAATTCCTCCTATGGGAGTTTCACATGACTTTATCACACATAGCCACTATTGTTGCGGTTCACACACACATACTGATTGATACTTTAGGAATGAGGTGGGTGAGCGTATGTGAGGTGCAGGAAAGAATCAGCAAACAAAAGTCTATCAGATTACCACACACACACACACACACACACACACACACACACACACCTCAGTAATTCTGTCCATGACCCTCAGTCTACTGAGATAACAACTTCATTGTAGTCACAGAAGTTAAACCTAAGATTTCTAAAGTATTGATTCCCAATAATTTCTCTCTCTCTCTCTCTCTCTAGATGCTGAGTTCCATACTGTTTGCAGCTGTGGGAGTTATGGGGGCCGGTTACTCAGTTATAGTTTCTGCTGTGGCCATAAACCACGGACCGCAGTGTGTGGTTAACATTAACAGCACAGGAAAGCAATGGGCCTCTCCCTTCTCAAATGGGTGAGATACACAACTCAAATTAAGTATTAACGGTTAAATCTTCTTCTAAATGACCTGCATAATCACTAAATATGTGCATGTGGTTTCTTTTATTGAAAAATGTAACCCATTTGTTCAGTTGTTTGGAATTAAATCATATTATTTGTCAAAGGTTTGATTTTGATTTTCAGAATTACGACTAGTTTTTAAAAAGAATAGTAAACAAGCATACTTGCTATTTCTTTAACAGATTGGTATAAAAGGAAAAAAAGAAGAATAGCATTTTAACATCCAAAAATGTACAGATTATTTTTCAAATTACAATTTTGAAGATAAAGAATAAAATGTCACTCTAAATATGTTTGTGTTTTTGATAAACCAAACTCACTTTAAGAATCAAATCTGTTTTTGTTGGTGCCACCTCTGCTGCAGTTCACTCTTTTAACATAAAATATAATTAACAGCAGGCTAATAATGTGGCTGTAAAACATTGAGCTCGCTCACTTATTAATCTGCTCTTCAGAATTGCAGCGTCTACAGATAAAAACCTGCTGTCTCTTCTTTACCCTCCCTCTCCAGTGACTACCTGTCCAACAAAAGTTCCTGGTCGACGGTTTGCTTAGAGCCAGCCGGCGTGGTGTCCTGGCATCTCTCTCTGTTCGCCGTGCTGCTGGTCATGGGTTTGATCCAGATGGCACTGTGTGCTGTGCAGGTGGTGAACGGCCTGCTGGGATGTCTGTGTGGCGACTGCTGTGGAGGGGTCAGTATAGTCTGAGATAGGATGGGTTCAGTCGAGTCAATTTGTGAGAAGAATTGGATACATTTGAAGAGAAATCTACAATTATTTATTTTATTACTATGATGATAATTATTAGTATTATTGTTGTTACTAATTATCTATTTAGCTATCTATTTTGAATTTCTGTAAAACTGTAGCAATAGTCCATTCAGTCACTGAAAAGCCCTAAAATCACAGACATAAAAGAAACACAGAGGACATAATAGATCATGTTCTCTTTGTAACACCAATTTTCTGCTGGCATCTGCAATTCAATTATATCGTAACTTGGTTAAATAAAGGAAAAGGAAAATAAAACAATAGACTTGTTGATGTGTGAGGATCAGGAAGTATAAAAAAACATCCTTACCTGGTAATACACATACCCGGATATTTGCTAGTAATAACATCTTAATTTGTATGAGCATTTAATTCCAGATTTGATACTTGGTTGGTGAATGGAAGTTAGCTGACTGGGATCCAATGCTTTATTTAGCCGGTTACATCTTAAATATTGGTGTTAAGTAAGAGAGAGTAATGAAAATGTTGATCATGATATGTTTGTCTTTCAGAGCGATGGAGCCGTCTGAGCTCTTCCTACAGCTGTGAGAGTCAGCAGTCTGCAGCTTCTTGTATTTATTCTGTTTATAGGTGATGACATTGGAGCCTCGCTTCATGCCACAGCTCTAAGTTTTTGCATAAGAGTTCATTGATTACATTGCATGTAGTAACAACACGGGTGAAATGACAGAGCTCTAATTTAAATTGTTTATCATTAACTCTTTAGCTAACATTGATGACTAACTTTTACAACACTATTGTACTTAATGATTTTCCTCCTGCTATATATTTTTTATCAGTTTTTGCCCGTTCAGCAAATTCAGTAAATAAAGATCATATTGTTGGTATGTAAAGCAGATGGGAGCATAAAACAGAATAAAATCAAGCTCTTGTTTTAAATGTTTTTTTCTTTTTTTCTGAAGTCAAACTTAAACAAAGGCAGCAACCTGTTAGAAAACAACCTTTTAGAAAAATAGCATGACTGCTCCCTGCTGGCCATTTTTGGTGTTGTTAGCAGGAGTCTGCCAGGGGTAAAAAGGTCATAGAGATGAACCTACGAGTATCTACACTACAGCATCAATAAAGTCTCACATTTGTTATGCAAAACAGTCAACAGTTCTGTCTGATATCCGGCAAAACAATTATTAGAATGCTTTTATCGCAAAAATGCTGCTGCAACAAACTTCAGTACAGCTGTTATCCATGATCTGTTTTGAGCAATGTGTCATGGAGGTGTTTTTTTTTTAGTTGTGCCATGGCCAAAATAGTTTACATTGAATAGTCAGTGTAGGAATGGATGTCATTTTTTCACTTCTCTTTTGCACAGATTGACATACTATAGGCCTTCTCATGAGGCATTAACTTGTCTGATTCATGTCTGTGAATGACTGATCTAATTCCATTATTTTTTTTAGGATTATTTATGATATAGCAGACAAAACTAATTATGTCGGTTAATTGGAATATGAAGATCCACAAACTGGGCCTAACCTGTAGCCAATTTGACATAATTTGATATAACACAGTGAAATTTGAAACTTTCTTTCCTACCGTTACCCAGACCTGGCCTTAGATGATGACAGCCAGCATGTCACTGAATTATGAATCATTGTATTGGGGCAGACACGTGTTCCCTGCCTGTTTCCAGATATTTGAATCATACCTCCTACACGAGAAAGATGGTAAAGCCAGGACAGGCCTACGACTCCTTTTCAAACTTGAATTTCATGATGGTTGGGTTGTTATAATAAAAGAAAAAATATACACAGCTCTCCCTCAGGAAAATAGATCAAGAGGAGAGAGAGAGAGAGAGAGAGAGAGAGAGAGAGAGAGAGAGAGAGAGAGAGAGAGAGAGAGAGAGAGAATTTAAACTGTTAGAAAAAGCGACTCTGGTCAGTGTGGTAGTATATAAACTATATTACTTCAAAATTACTAAAGTAATATAATCCCTCCAGCATAATCGTGGGTTTCACCTGTGCCTTCCTTGCAGATAGGAGCACTGCCTTGACTAACGATATTTAAAGGAGCAGTGGTTCTCCTCCAAGCTCCCTCCTGAGCTCCTCACACTGGCCCTGAGGTGGAGCACAGACATACTGGGAACCGCTGCCATTTTGACTGCTTGAAGCGTGTTGTCGCTGCAGGGAGCTAAATTACAGTTGGAACGTAGGTTGACTGGTTAATAGGGCATTGTCTTTAGGCAAACTTTATTTTTTTAAATAACCTCTAGCAAAACATAAAATTACAGTTTTTTTATACGTTCACATCTACTATTCCTAAAAAGGACTGCACACCTCCACAGTTAGAAATATCTGCTGTCTGTTCTGTTGCTAGTTTCTAGTGTTTCTTTATGCCTTCAAAAGACTTTAGACACAATTTCAGAAGATACTGTAATTTATGTTCCACTTCAGATAGTTGTCTTCTATTAAAGCAAACGATATAATGCCATTACAATTAGCTCCACTTTAAACTGCTAAAATGCTGCTTACATCCAGAGCTGGCCTCTGGAGCTCGGGTAGGTGCGGCCAAAGATCTGGGCAGCCTGACCCTCACGGTCTGGGACAAGATGAGTGTTCTACGCTCCTTTTGAACTATACAGTATACTGCCCGTCACATTGACTTCAGTGTTCACCCTTCGCAAAGACACATTTAGCTTGGGTGCCTCTCATCCTTAAGATGTTTCCTTCACTTTGATTGAAGGCCACCTTGAGTAAATTAAATAGTTTGAACATGATTTGGAAAGACACACCCCTTTCTGTAGGGTCTCATATAGCAAGCATGTAGGTGGCAGCATCATGCTTTGTGGGGAGCAAAGTACAGAGATATCCTTGATGAAAACCTGGTCCAGAATGCTCAGGACCTCAGGCTTGGACGGAGGTCCACCTTCCAACCGGACCAGGAACCTAAGCACAGACACAGCCAAGACAATGCAGCTATGTCTGAGGGACAACACTGTGAATGGAACATGAGAAAAGGTGAAAAAAGGTGAAGGTGTCCAAATACATTGCGAATGAACTGTAACTTTAATTTCTGTTTTGTTATACTCACTACAGTTAAATGATACGTTTTTATTTTATGTTTTGATCTCACTGTGTTGTAGCGGAACTATAGATGCAGGACGCCGCTTGGCGAACACGGAGGAAATAAACCGCGTACCAACGTGTTTCGCCTGTTTCGCCACTACCTACCGGGTGACCCTGAGCGCTGCTAAATAACGTGTGAAATATGATGTTTTCAACCTGAGACAAAGGTAACAATGGTATCCGTGTTTCAGGGCTGCACGTTCATATTGTAAGCCAAGTGGCAGGAAGCCTTCAGTGTGTGACGTCACCCGTTAACTCGGTTAGTTAGTGGTAACAAAGTTGTTGTGTCGGTTCACTTAAACGAGGCTTCATAAAGCAGCAAGTGTGCTCAATCGTTACATTTGTATTGTAAATGTATTGCTCTTAAAATAACCATTAATCTATTTTAAATGTTATTGTTTTTTAGTCTTAATTTAATTTGCTCTTTTTCTTCTTCTTTTGACTGACATCTTGAATGTGTTTTATTTGTTTTCAGATGATGATCTCTGTTGTATTCAGAAAAAGCACCCTTCCAGCCCAGAAGGTAACACACACTATTTGTGATTTGTGTTTCTTCAATAGCTCTTTTGATTATATTTCGAATAATATATAATTTTTTAAATGGAATGTATTTTAAATTCTGATATGAACGTCTTGTCTGTAGGTGTGGCATTGGGCAGGTCCTTCACAAAGATGCTGGACATCAGCCCTGAGCCTGAGGCTGCCGGTTTCAGAAAGGGACGACGGGCGAGTCAGACCTCCTGCTGTCCTCAGTTTCGTGAGGACTGCGCTCCTCCAGAGGAACCAGATTAGTGCGGCTCCATTTTTAGTGAGGAATCAACATTTCCACTCCTCTGCTGTGAGGCCGAAGAAGCGACCAAAGCTTGAACCTCCCAGAGAGCTGGATCTGTTGCGCTATGACATGAAGGACTTGTGGAAAAGTCCCAAACCAGCCCTGTACCTTGGGTTTGCAGGACTAATCCCCTTTATCACCCCCACTCTGCTCATGGCTGTGACTGAGAGCTACTTCCCAGAGTTGGCCTATGCTCAGTTAGCTTACAGCGCCTCAATTGTTTCCTTCCTGGGTGGAGCTCGCTGGGGATTTGCTCTTCCTGAGAGCAGCCCAGCCAAACCTGACTGGATCAATCTGGCCAACAGTGTGGTTCCCTCCCTGTTAGCCTGCGTGGCCATGCTGATGAGCGACAGCATTGTTCCGGCAACCACCATGATTATTATGGGACTAGGAATCTCGCTGCATTATGATCTGTCTCTGCTGCCCACTTACCCCAGCTGGTTCAAAGCCCTTCGCGCCATCCTGACCGGCGTGGCGTTTTTCTCTCTCGTTGGTACCCTCATAATTAATGGAATATACCCGGAAAAGAAGCTATTGCCAGAATAAATAGTGTATATATAATGATAACGCCAGTGTTTTTATGTTGGTGATCTCATTTCTTTGGTATTATAAGTTTCTTCCTCTTCTGTCTTAATGACAGGTCTGTTTAGTCATGTTCTGTGTGTTTTTATTTTTATAGAAGTCGTTTATTTTATAGATCATAGCAAAAACTGGCTTCTGTAAAAGCAGAAGATAAGGAACAGGAAGCAATGACAGTATAATCCCGTTCTCAGGACAGCATGCTTCCTCTTCAGGGCCTCACTTTAGAGCCTCTGTGGTCCATCTTTCAAATTATTCTGATGAAATTCTTTTTTTTTTTTTCAGTGTTTTGACGCAACCACTGGGAGTTTCCAGATTCTGAATTATGAATGCCACACATCAGAAGAACTAAAGAAAATTAGACTGAAAATGGGAGTTCTTGCTCAATGAATATCAAATAAATGCTCTCGTCATTCAGCATAAGTACTTTCAACTTCAGCCGATTGTTTTCTATTCATAACCCAGGGGTCTTCGATTTTTTTATGTGAGAAAGTACAAAACTAACTTTAAAAGCTGTAACCAAGAAGAAATTATTAAGCAGGTGAAGAGCAATTTTCCTTCAGTCCCTCCTTTAGTTCAATGCTACAAATTAGCAGAGCCACGTTGTCTTTTTACGCGGCCAGGATCAGACAGCTGAAGTCAGGAGTATTGACATCGCTGAGAAAAAGGGTATTACAAAAGATCTAAAGTGGAGTAATCTGTGCTTAAACCCTCGGGTCAAATGCACACCATCACATTGCGCAACACTCAAGGCGTGAATGAACGCTTGTCTCAGTTTACAATACAACTGGTTGCAGTGCAAGTTTTCCGATTCAACAGATTTTAAGACCACAACTCATTCATTACGCGCCTCGATATGTTGTGCCAAACATTTATGACCGACATCAGAAGTATTCAAAGGTTACATTTCAGTCGCAGTAAGCTGAAAACAAATGCACTGAAAAACGTCTCACTTTTGTATTCAAATGTCTTTATTTCTGTAAACACCAGCATCTAATGAACCACATATTGGATGGAAAGGCAAATAAAGGGTGAGGTCCATAGATGTCTATGAAAAAGCACACAAGGCACATACTCCCAGTCACCAGGCTTGAACAAATCCTTTCCATAAAAGGACATACCCGTCTCAAACATACCAGAATGTCAATCACCAAAGTGTAAATACAGTATTGCACTTCAAAAGTTTCCTCATTTCTTGGAGAAACAGCTCCCCGCTCGCACAATATTACACAATATTTTTGGTAAACCTTGTATAAAGCTAAACTGAAAATCGGTTGATCCAAGACTGACGGTGCACTTGAATCTGTGTCTTATAAATCATTATTTATTTATTCTTTGAGAATTCTGAAGAAAGGTCCTGCAATTACTCCATCTGCAGTGCTTTGAGTCTTTGGTGACCTACAGGTAAACAAGCTCTTTACATGACAGTTTCCCTAATATGTTAGAAGTGACGTGTTTTGAAATGATAATAAAAAAAAAGAATCCTGCTTATCACTCCCACGGACACAGACGGTGACAGATGACCCCGCTGCCTACTTTTGAATACCCAAACTATCCCTCATGTTCTCATACACCACGTAGCTGATGCTGACAGCCGGTATGACCTTCATGAAATTGGGCAGGATGCCGCGGTAAAGTCCGAAAAAGCCTTCCTTTTTCAAGATCTTCTTCACCATCAGATTCATGGGCAGCTGCTCTGCGCCCTCGAGAGAAGCTGAGAAACAAAGTAGAGATACCAGTGTCAGATAATGATGTCATAATAATTTAATGTACAATTATTTCTTAGACCTTGAGTGACCACCCAGGTAATGCCAAAGGGATTTCAATGTCAACTCAATCTATACTTTAGCTACAGTTGTGCAGTGGTTATTTATCTAATTATGTACTACATTTAGTGTAAATCCTTCTTGATAAGATCATGGGAGCAATGCACTCGGTTCTCTGCACCTTGTGCCTGCATCCGGGTGCGGATCAGAGCCAGCGGGTAGCTGGTCAGCTGGCCACACGTGCTGGAGAGAGTACCACAGCCAAGCAGCACCAGGATGCCAGGGTTGGCTGAGTCCTTAGCGTAGCGGGACAACCAAAGGTTCTTCAAGCTCTGGTGAGGATAAGGAAGTGTTTTTGTGTGTGAGAAAGGAGTATTAGTTGTGTGACATCTATAGTAAAACATACCAAGTGGAAATCCTTCATGGCTTTTACAGACAGGTGATGTTGCATATGGAAGCGGAGCTTTGCGTTTCCATTTTTCCACGTACCTCGTACACGGCCAGGTCTATGCCAGCGTAGGGGATGATGCCCATGAGATTGGGGACGTAGCCTTTGTAAAATGACTTTACTCCCTCCTTCTTCAAGATTTGCTTGGCACAGTCGAGCATTCCCGAGTACTGTCCGGTCTTCCTCAGGGTCAGGCGGGTTTTCATCACCTGCAGGGGCAAAGAAGCTGTTCTTCACCTGACAGCACTTCTGTCTGATTGAAGCTTAACCATTTTGAAAAAATATTTGTATTAAAAGAATCAAGGGGAAAAGGGAATATGCATTATCTTCCGTAAAGTCGCTCAATTTCTTTTTACTTTGCCCTTTATTTCCCGGTTAGACTGAAAGAGGCAGGATTTAGATTGATTTAGGGTAAAACATGTTCACGGGACAATTAATCTAGACCAGACAACCTGATGCCACTCTTAATACTCGTATTAAACAAACCAACAGCACAGATAGACCTGGAGGTGTCTCCTCCTCTGCTCACCTCCATGGGGTAGATGACGGTTTGTGCTGTGGCTCCAGCCAGCGATCCAGCCATGAACCTCTCGTGGGTCTTGACCTTCCCTGGTTCACTGGACAGCATCTTCTTGTACTAATGAAACACAGTGACAAGGGAGCAACTGAAGGATGCTTGAGGACCGTTAGTGTCAGTAGTAATACACTTTAGCTGGAATTGCATCTTGGGGTGTCAGTATACATTTTTCTATGCCAATATTATGACAGTGTATACTGCAATCCTTTACCTGCTCATAGGCCATAAATTTAATGGCCGTCTCAGGGGCAATCTTCAGTACGTTGATGCCGTTTCCTCTCCACAGAGACGCCAAGCCTCCTTCTTTTACCATCTGCTTAAAACCACCAACCAGGCTGATTTTGTTGCTCTTGGACGAATGCACCTGTGTATAGAAAACCCTGCATTGTAAATCATTACTTTAATAAGTAAGTGCATTTTTATAGTATTAAAAAGGCAGCAATTAAGCTCCATTAAATACAATTACAAAACAGGTTAACCACCTAAATTATTTTCACTTTTACCACATTATCCATTGTAACAGCTTCTCCACATTCTATTGGAATTATGATATTACATGATACAGCATATTATTATATGCATAATACCAGTGTTACGTGAATACTCTGCTTTAACTAAACCATGTTTTTGTTTGGTTTGAAAGTCAACCATTTAACAAATACAAAATATAACATTTAATAAGATATATAATATAAATATATATTATTAAAACAATTATTTACTAAGAACGTATGACAGAAGGTATCAAAAGGGTATGACAGACAACTAATCCAAAATGTGTACACACCTGCATGAACACCTTCATCCTGTCCAGCGGGGCGGTTCCTGTGCGGGACACGGCGCCGGCCATGGCCCCCGCTGACAGCTGCTTCCACCACATGCCGGTTGTCTTCTCCTCCTCGGTGAACTCATCTGGGATGGAGAGGCTGTCCCCGATGTCCAGCGTCTACACACAGCACATGTAGAAATCACAGTCAGAGACTGATTTGAAATACTGCAAGATATTGTGTCTAGTTTCTAGCAAGGAACATCAACATTTCAGAGCCAGAACATGAGTGGGCTGCCAACACAGACCTCTGAATTTCACTAGAGCTTTGTATCGCTTCAAATATAATTTCAAGCCCATGGAAGTCTGCTTTTTATATACATTTTCATAAAAATAATTGCGCTTAAATAAAAGCTACTTAATTACATGGTAAAAACAGAAAGAATAGAAGCAATAACAATATAAAAAGAGAGACGTTAGGTTAATCACATGGCTTCAAAACAGCACGATTAGCAGCTTTGCCGCCCTCAACTTAATTAGGACTGGGAAAACAGAACGTCCTTGTCCGACGCCTTACATAACTACACGTTCAAGCTGCGAGATCAAATATATAATTGCGTGGCACTTTATGAAACTGGTTGTTTAATACCACAACATCAAATCAAATGTAGTTCTTTCTCACTTCCTACTGCAATATAGTTTACACAGTTCAGTTAGATCATCATAATCATATATCAATCATAATGTGATACGAAGGCTTGCATTGATGATTCCTCTAGAGTAACATATTGTCTCGTGCCCGGACTTCTGGTACGAGAGAATTTTCTGTCAAACCAGAAATTTGACATTTTGAGGGCGAGACTGGAAATGGAGTGAAATCTGTCCGACTATAGACGCAGGATAAACCAACACGAACATCTGTACAATGTAATAAAACAAGCAAGGAATACAAGCTTTGGGGTTCTGTTTAACTGAGACTGTCAGATGTGTGGCGATTTAATGGAGGGAAAAAATGTTAAGAAACCCCTTTAAAAAATGTTTTGGAACTGCTCCTGAATACCTTCGTCTCACAGTCTCAACAAAAACTCAGCATTAAATGTTGTATTGAGTGCATCAGACTAGCGCATTTAAAAATGTGAAAAACTATACACAAGCTAAAGGACTAAGGAAGGATTTGAGATAGTGTAGTGTATGCATGGGGCATTTTACAGTTGAAAAACCAACGCGTAAGCGCTCTCTAGTGGACAAAGTAGATAATGACAAGACTTATTTCCTAATTACAAAAAAAACATATAATTTCTGCAATTTCTTGCAATTTATGGGCCATAAAACCAAGTTTTCATTCATGACTAGACAACAACCTGGACTGTGAGGATAAAAACCCAAACCCACCATGTCCACCTCCACCTCATAGAGCCCCCCATCATCCTCCAAGTCGACGAAAAACCAGTTTCCCTGCTGCTGAGGGTGCAGCAGAGCCATGGCTATCCCAGGCCTTTGATAAAGCCGCCGATCCAGTGCAATACAGTCCCAGTGCTGTACGAGCTCCCTCCTGAACTCTATTTCTCAGACAGATCAGGATCCTTAACATAAGAGGCCAGTCAGATGTCAAGGGTCTGCCGATCCAATTCAGAGCGAGTGGAGAACCCCTGAATCCAGAGTGGCCGGTAACCATCGACGTGAATACTGGAGACGGTGGGAAGCTATATCACTTCCATAGACGTTACCGAGCTCTGCTCCAGGCACAGACCTCGCTCCCGTCCCGTCCTCTGGAGTCACTTCCTCCCTCAGTGACCTGTCTACGTCCCACTGACAAACTAATCCCTCTGAAATTAGCTTATGGTCAGCTCACTTTAGCCGCCACAGGTCTGTTTGACCTCTGATGTTGCGCCAGTGAACAGAGGCAGCGGACGTGAGAGATTAGGCATTGACTGGAGTTTATCTGTGTCTCTGTCATGCAACCAGAGTCAAGTATATTTCTATAAAGTCAACTGTTTACATGTGAAATTTCAGTTTAAATGCTGGGATTTGAATATTATTTGTTGCAAACAGTTACGGTGCGAAATATTGTGTTCGTCAACAATTTTTAATAAAAAAAAAATTCTAGAACAGGAACAGAAGGATCTCACTTGGTGTGATAAATAAATTGACTTGAGAAATATTGTTTTCATGCCACTTCTAGTAAACCTCTTTTCCCAAGCAAAGGGAATCATCAGGTCAAATCAATCTTCTTTTTTTGGGACAGCCAAAGAACATGAAGAAGGTTAAGTGTTTGGCTTCTACGTCTCTTCCATATTCATTTAAATGCAATTTCTAACTAGTGCTTCATTTTGCCTGCTCAGACTGGTCTTGACACCAGTAACATGCTTACTGCCTCTTACACAGGAAGCACAACAAATACCTTTATGGTATTCACCAGCTCCATCCATTCAAACCAGAAGAGACATTAACAATAAGCTTAAATATTTTGAAGCTTTAAAGTTTGGTCCACAACAGATCTTATCTTGGCAACATAGTCAGTTAAACGCGTTTTCTTTTGTCTCCGTCATTCTTTTGTCTCCAACACACACGCACGCACACGCACTCCCCTTACCGTGGAGTGCTTCCAGTAGCGGATAATCTCCTGCAGGTTGGTGGCTGTGTTGAACAGGAAGTGCTCCCTCCATTCATTCCAGTCTAAAGTCATGGTGCCGTCCACATCGATGCTGTACAAGGAAAGACAGAGGATGAATAATAATAATAATAATAATAATAAACGGTCAAATTAGGACTCAAGTAACTGGGCCCACTTATCGGCTCATATGTGCAAAAAATGACTTATTATTTTTGTATTTCAGTTTTAGAGGGAGAACTAGGGTTAGACAATAAATTATCTAATTTTAGATGTGAATGTTTAACGGACCTAAATTTACAGATTTTCCATTTCTTTCTAGATTCGTTTGGCCTATTTCATGAAATAAAAAGTGTGGAAGAGAGCCGACGGGAACAGAGAGAGAGAAATGTGGGGTTCAGCGACAAACTGCAAGGCACCAAAACAAAATGTAGCAATTTTCAATGAACACTGAACAAAATAAGAATGGACAGTTACGTGTAACCAGAAGTTGAAGCAACAGATCAACCTGCTTTCCAGAATCTTAAACGAGTAATAATTGATCGAAAACAAACAAAGAACACAATAAATTAAATATCATGCACTAATACATGTTTTGATATTTCATATTTAGGAGGCAAGAGAAAAGTCAAAATGCATCTTCACGCCACATGATGAAGCTCTCCACAAAAACAAATGTCCCGCTGTATAAGAAACAATGCTGATACTCTATTCCAAATCCCATTCACTGTCGCGCGCGCGAGCGAGAGAGCGCGCGAGAGAGAGAGAGAGAGACAGAGATAGTGGTGAGGGAGCATGCAAACAAGAAGTAGGTCACAAGTTATCATTCAAACCGCCGACAATTGTAACAGAACCAACTTTTGGGCAACCTTAGGTGCAATGTCTGAAAACAACAAACAAAAATAGAGTAACTGATTTATTTCCGAGCTTATTTTTTTTTATACTTTGAAACAAATTCATGAAAGTAAGGAAACCACATGTCTCCTGTCATTCATTCTCTGTCCTCGTCTGCTCTAAATGTTCATCTTCCGTTCGTTTCCTTCCTTCTTGTCCGCTCGGCTGGCTGGCACACTCATCAATTACTCTCTGTGGTTTTCAGACCAAACCTGAGTCACGATCATGCACATCCTGCTTTAGTTCTCCTATAGGTCTCCCTATCGCGCGTGCTCCTGTACATCTGCACATCTTCCAGCTTTGTTTATGCAAATACAGAACATGTATTTTATGCAAATACAGAACACGTGGAGCTCACTGCATGAACCTGGTAGAGGTAGAGAGGTAGAGACTAGCAGAGCAAACAACGACATGAGGTTTCGGGAACCAATATTTACCACATTACTATGTGTTTTTATTTGGTTAAAGTGATGCCAGAACCTTTAAGTACTGTAAATATTGTCTTTAAATTTACATTTTTAACAAAGGACGTGGAAGATAACAGTAGCCTGAATGTTAATGTCCTTATGTCCAGAGGAAAGCAGGCACCAAACGTGTGCCGCCTGTGTACACTTTAATAAAAGAGACTACATCTGAACCGTCTCTTCTTCCACTTGATTAGATGTGCCGGGTGCCTTCTCACTCTAATCCAAACAACAAGGCAGGAAATAAACCCTGTGGCGACAGTAACTGACGAGCCAATCAGGAGTCACTTCAGTCAATGAGCACTACATGGGTGCAATTATTATGGATAGACTACTAATATTTTTGCAATACAGATAACGGATATTGTTTGTGGGAATATAACGTTTTTAATCTATTTTTATAAATTGAGCTGGCTGAAATGATTGTTATTAATTATTAGAGGTCTGTATTTAATAACAAAAACATGAACTTGTTTTACTATCAAGTTTTAAATCACATCACTGAAAGATATTAAACTCTATCACTAACACTACTTTTCATTATTATTGTTATTTGGTAACTGAATGATCAATATTTGTGTCGAACATGTCATCTTGGTAAAATTGTAAATTAAAATGAAGATTTACATTTTCATGAAGATTTCCTGATGTGCATAATTTAAAGTCGGTAGTTATTTCACAACTACAGAATTTATAAACTGATCCTGTAACTAGTGGAGGAAGCCCGTGGGCCGTTGATCTGCACAGACATGTTAGTTAAGTACAAACAGCAGGGAAGCGAATATTAGAAATACAAAAACTGTGATTGCATCAGAAACATTGCATTTAAAAAAAAGGCAATGATAACCAGATGAACTGCATGTATCAACATGACTTTTCATTTACATGAATCTCATCCAAAGTCACCAAGCTGACAGAAACCATTTGTTTTGTAATCAAACCTTGGAGAAAACTCTCTCCCATTAAAGGTGTGCTGCACACTTAAAACATGGTTGCTGTATTTCAATCTGTACATGATATGACTGTGATGAAACACAACAATGCTGCTGTTTATTGACAGTTCTTATCGGCTCTGCATGGGTTGAAAATGGCTCAACGCATCATCTGCTGTGTTAACTCCGCCCTCAACTTGCAACGCTGACACAGGGTGGACCGGCTGGGACTAATCAATGTCATTACATTTATAGTAATTGTATTAATTCATTTTACTCCACCAACTACATTTTTGTTCTTCTAAATGATGCAGTGGGCGGAGTTAGGCTCAGACCTGGGAGTAATGATCTCATTCCTACATGTTGGAATTCATTCTCCAACACAGTCAGACGCCATGCAGCTCTTTATCAAGTGGCTCCGTCAGCACAGAGCCAAGTTACAGACCGCCCTGGTTATCAGTCCCTCACACTGGTGCCCCCGTATCATAACATATCTCTTTCACTTTCAGTTAAAGGTTCATGAGGGTTGTTTTTCTTGCAAGAACAGGATATTTTCATGAGCCTTTTTCTCAGCTAACTCTTTACAGCACACCAAGCACTGCAGAGTGGTCTTCCTCAATGGATAGCAGCTCCAACGTACCTCTGAAGGATCTTCTGTGCCTCCTCTTTGCTGATGTCCATTCCCAGATCGGCAAGCGACTGCTTTATCTCCATAAAGTCCACTCGACCTGTTGGAAAATATAAAAGCACGAGTAGAATTCTCAGTATTTAGTTTGACTATTTCGGTAAATAAGGCACGTTTGCTAGTGAAGAATAAAAGTTTGAATCCTGGGAGGTGGTGCGAGGAATAATGTCCGGAGTCCAAAAAGAGTTAAACTAATAATTATTTAATAAAAGAACGATGACAGAACAGCTTATGCAAACCCGATCGGGGCCCCTCCTTCCTCAACGAACTCCAGACCGCAGGTCTTGTCCAGTCACATGGGGATTTAAAAGGGCCCCTCTTCTTGCGCCCGTGTTATTTATAAGTCTCATTCACAGAGCTTAAGGCCACTCATTGGTTAGTTCTACGGCATGCGATTGGCTAAAAGTCCCACAGGGGCGGAGTCTCTCTTGGCGTAGGTTTTGAAGATGGCTCCATAACATTCCTGCTTTCCGGTACCTGAAGTCCTCACTCCGCCCTCCTGTGTTTACTAACAACATATTTTACCTAAGGAATTGTTATTCAGTTCTATCTGTTACAGCTGATGAGAATCTTACTACAGCTACAGTCATCCTCCCACAGACCCTCTTCACCTCTGCTGGTTGAAATGCAAATCGAATCCCCATCCTGTTCTTAAGATCAGAAGGGAGATTCCCCAGACCACAGGTGGTCCAGTCCCCTTTGTTCTTAAAACCAAATGCTCCCTTGTAAAAACTCAACCACGGTCTGTGTGTAAATGACCTCTGCACTCTCAGTACAGTCCATGTGACCCTCAGCAATACTATATAATTCTTCTTGTTTCAAATCTATTTTAAAATCCTTTCACATCTGAATCATTATACAGTGATAAAAAAAACACAGTGACCCTCATATTCATACAATTATACATTCTTCATAATAATATCCCTTATTAATTATCATATTTCATGCATTTGTAATGTACACAATAAACCTTACACTGTACAAGTCCAATTGTGACAAACTAAGCTCAAAAAACACTACACTAGATTTGATAATTACAGCATACCATCATTGTTTTTGTCCAAGCTCTTGAAGGTAAGTCGTAACTTCTTTTCATGTTCCCTCAGATACTTGGAGAACTCGTTGAAGTCGAGCCCGTCGTCTTTGTCCTGGTCTCCAGAGGAAATTATTTTCTAAAGAAAACACAGAATATTAGGAATCCACTTTCCTCACATCATAGAGTCTGATCGTCTGTTGGCTGTCTGACCCTCACTAAGCGGTGCGAGGTTTTCGGAAAAAAACAACTCTTGTTTTCATTCAGCAGCTGCTTGATTCTGCCAGTTTGAGGTAGAATAATACAGAAAAATCCTCCTTTGATTCTATGTTGCCGGCTTTGATTTTATTCAGTTACATTTGAGTTTGCTAAAGCTTAATTCATTTGCAAAGTGTAAATAAAGACTATTCTTGTTACGCTGTATGATCCGTTCCTCAGAGGATAAACTGAAACCTGGGCCTAAGTGGTGCCACGTGGGTGCAATCCACTTGGAAATTAATTACTGGAAAGGTAGAAAAAGCAGCCGGCGCGCATGTTTATTAGCTTTATCGTTTTTTACAACACCTGGAATCAGTGGCCCCTCCTAACGTTTTTTCCTGACTCATACTTTGAAGGCTATCAGACTCACTGATGAGTGTGAGGAATGTGAGTATTTGATCAGCAAAGGTGGGACCTTCCTCTTCAAGTCGCAGCCCACAATAAAAGCTCACCTGCACCTACAGATTGAATTGAGACCGTTTCATTCATTCTGGTGCACCTTTTCTCCATCTGCTCTTTACCAGCCTTACAATGTTGTTATTGTTTATAGAGAAACCAGATATGATTTATTTTGTTTTACTAATCAGGGGAAAACGTGAAAAAATCCTGAAGAAATGAGACTCATGTTGAGGTTCTTAAAGTCTCTCATGAGCAGTACAATGTGTGTATTTGTCACAAAAACGTTATGGATTTATTTGAGGTAGTCCCTGATACTGTGCCCACTAGAAGACTCTATTAAAACTAAAGCAGAATCAAAAGATGAACTATAATGAACATATTTTTTTAGCTGCAGACCTAAAGTTAAACACAGAATTGAGTACATGCATCTTAAAACTGTACTCTGGGACAGTATAGATACTAGATACTCCCCCAGAGGCCTGTACTTGATTGTTCAGGTTATTTAAGGTCAATGCAGAGTAATTAAAATGTGCAGCCAGTCCAGTTCCTTCAGGAATGCAGTACTACATAATAAACACAACAAACTGTCCCTCCCTAAGCGGCCTTTAAGCGATAGTTTACTTTATCCAGGTCTCTACCTGAGCGGCTCCTTTCCCACTTTTGATGCCCATCGCAGCCAGGCCTGCCTTCAGCTCGGCCACATCCACTTTCCCATCCTTGTTGGTGTCCAGCTTGGCGAACAGATCATCGTACACTTTCGACGCATCTTCGGCGCACTGGCAGTCCGTAAAAAACAGCTTCCTTACGCCGGTATACATTGTTGAACTGAGAACGAAAACACGCTGCACACAGAGACCGAAGTCGGCCAATTAAACTGCTGTGGAAACACACACGCGCGCACACACACACACACACACACACAACCCGATGCCTGTGGCTGGCACTTCTGGTTTTGAAGCGGCAGGATCGTCCCGTGTGACTTCAAAGAGATGTCCGCAGTGCAGCTTGGAGACGAAGTCGCAGGAGATCCGTCATTAGTTAGCGTGGTAACGAATCCGGTATGTTGGGTTTAACGCTGTTTTAAAGGAGGGTCCGGTAGGGCGACAGCGTTGAGCAGAAGGGTGGGGCCACTTGGTTTAGTTTTCCTGAAGACCTCCTCTTTTAATGCGCGCACACACACAACACACACAGACACATACAGACACACCCTTCAGCAGGAACTACACGCAGGCTACTATTTCATGGCGTATTTCCATATGAGAAAAGTTTCCTTTCTTATTCATTGCCAGGATTTTACTTCCTGCTTTTTCCAACGTATCCAAAGTTATCCTTTCTTATGGGTTTGCAGTGTAACGCGCATTTATATATTCATATGCGTGTAGTGGTCTACCAGAATAGCCCATAGTCCCAATCCAAGTGGGCTCCAGCAGTCTGATTCAGTTTAGTGAGTCATACCCACAGGAATCTGGCAGCAGGAATCCAGGCAAAACATATCCCCAAAACTTTTTAGTTGAGGCGTCATTGCTTTGAAGACGAAAGAGGCTGAGAGATGAATATGGAGAGGGGGAGGGAAGACGATGGTTGTTAGAAAGACTTCATCTGGCGTACTGCAACTCTCGTGGACTTTACGTCGGGTTAACCTCTTACATTCTGGGTTTGTGCACAAAATCAACTTTTTGAAATCCTAATGGAGATCCCAATGTTTGAAAACACCATATAGAAGAAGAAGAAGAACAAACACCATGCAGGCTTTCTTGTGGATATTCAAGGTTCAGCTCCGCCTTGAATGTGCCACGAGATGGCGACACAATTTTGCATAACAGCAGCTGGTTTCACTTTGTTGTTGTAATCTGTTTAATCGGTGCTGCTGTTGCTTTTATTGGCCGCAAGGGGACGACGGAGGGAGGAGGCGGGTTTTAATATGCTCCCATCAAGTCATTTCTCAATACTGTACATCCGTTTAATCCTGATCTATTTCAAAATAAAAGAGGGACATAGAAGCGTTAGAAAGTGTCTAAGTACCTTTTTTTCAAGTACTGTATTTTGATTTAGGGGACACACATCATATTTTCTTTCTTTTCCAAACTCAAATGAATGTAAATCTATTGCAGTGTTCTCAGTTCTGATACAGAAAATATCCCCATAAACTCAGTATTCCTCTGGGTGCTCTCAGCGTCATCTGTAACGTCTTTCCCAATTCAGTTTCAGACTTGGAAACTTACATTTGAGTTTTATCACTCTGGGTTTGTGATTTGGAAGAGTTGTTAATTGTTTACTAAAGTTTTTGAACTGTCGTAGATCAATAACATATATGATTTTTTTTTTTAAATGGGTGTTATGTTTTCTTTAAGTACCATTTTGAGGTACTTAAACTATATTTAAGTATTTCCATTTGATGCCACTTTCTACCTCTACACTACATTTCAGAGATAAATGGTGAACTTTTCATTCCACTACATTTATTGTATAGCTTTAGCCACAAGATAAATTGAAGATTGTTATTATTAATACCACATCGATTAACTCATGAATCACGATATATAATTAAAGCTTAAACTACCCATCAGTATATAAGGTCATTAAAATAAGCACCACCTTTACCAGTTGCAGCATGAAGGGATGTACACATTAACCCATCAGTAACTATTACCCGATGTGATGATGATATTCTGCATGACGAGTAAGGTTTGATGCTAATACTTAAGTCCATTTACTTAAAGTATTTATATTCTGTAGTATTACTAATTTTACTTAACTAAAATATCTGAATACTTCTTCCACCACTGGTATTTGTTTTAAGTCTTAGGGTTTCAAAGCATACTTTTTTATTTTGAAACTCCACAAGCGGAAGCAGCTCTTCCACGTCGCCTCAGCCAGGTTCTGATTTGACCGTTGTCACCAGCATCTCCGCCGCCATCCTCCCACAGCACAACAACACAATGGGGCTGTAATGTCAGCGACGAGCGGGATACGAGCGCCTTCTCAAGAGTACTGAATCAGTGTATGGATTTAATGATGATGAAGAAGAAGAAATTCAAGTTTAAGGTGGACTTCGAGCTGGACGAGCTCTCGTCGGTCCCCTTCGTCAACGGTGTCCTTTTCTGTAAAGTCCGGCTGCTGGACGGCGGGTTCTCGGAGGAGTCTTCACGGTGAGGCGGTCTGGTGCTCACAGGCTCACGAAACACACCGAGTGTATCACGGTAACGGCTTTCTCTAGCGTGGAGTTTCCTTCTAGCCGAGGAGCTTCAGCACGCGGCGTGAGAAACTGGCGGCCGTGGGTCAGCTGTTAGCGGCTGTAACGGCGTTCACACGACTCGTAACCTTCCAGTCGAAGCTACCGACGGAGGCAGGAATGTAACCGACATGTTTAACGTCGACCGGGAGGGAAACAAACTCGAGCACCAGTGGCAATGCGTGCTCTTAAATATCCCCTCACGTGAGCCCACGTTCTGGTCGTGTTGCACGCGACACCGGGTTACATTTCACCGGGTCTGGAGGCTATAACTTCCTCGCTGGTTGTGGGATTGATTCCTGTGCTTTAAAGAGCCAGCTGACTTGTCATAAAGCTGAATATGCTGTCTGGTGTTTAATCAATTGGGTCATTAATGTGATGGGCGGCCTGTCACAAACCTGTCACTGAAGTCGGTGTGTGGTCGTCTTACTTTACCCAGCTGTTATTGATTAGACTTGAGCGAGCACATGCAAGGACAGTGCATTGTTTAAAACCTCTAAAAAACATATTCAGCATATGCTGTCCCAAATCAGTTCTGTCTCATTCTTGGACATATTTTCCTGTAAATTAGTGTGGCACCATGTTTGTGTCTCACTATATGGCAACTGAAACCGTACATTAGTTGTATTCTTATCTTTAAATAAAGGAAACTGACAGTGAATACTGAATAGTTTGGCTTGACAGAAAATGACCCCATACCTTCTTCATTCCCCCTGGAGACACACCGACGTGTTATGCTAAAGACATTTTTGCTGTCAAGTTGAGACAAGCAAATACCTTCATCCCCTCTGAAACCGGTTCTGTGCTTTTTAGTTCACTTAAAGTGGCTTTTATCAATCTGTGCCTTTTTTTTTTTTTTTTCTTCATAATTTATTAATGCTGAATTATTCTTTCAAATAAGTGATTAGTCATTTGATGTAAAACTTGCCCATGAGTTTCCTTAAAACCAAAGTGATGGCTTCATATTGTTTTCTTTTACAACCAACCATCTAAAACCCACAACAATCTAAGACCCATACATAGATATTGAATGAACTACAACACGGTCATGAGACGGTCATATCCTCTGTCTGGAACTAGTTTTAGGTTCACACTGATACCTAAAACATTAAATAAAACTGGCTTCTGACGTTGGACAAAGGGGAAAAGCATATGAATGGAGTGAAACTGGAGGGATTAGATGGCTTCACCCAGATTATATAACAAGCCCTCTGTTTGCTCTACAGTAAGTAGCTCTTATAAAAGGGCTGGAAAGCCCCAATCTGTCAGACTTTATTAATCAGGATACTTCTAAGGTCTTGACATTTAGGTAATTTCAATATAGCTGCCATTTTCTTTATACATTTTGTCACATGTGAGCAGCTAAATGGAAGAAGTGTCGCTAGATAAAATGTTTCTGTGGCAGTTGTGTTTGTTAGACCTGCAAACTTCAACGTTCCCTTTGACTCACTCGAGTGTAAAAGGAAGTGAGGACGGTTGTTTTATGAGCCTTTCTTTTCCTTTGGTGTGGCTTGTCATCACGGCTGCCCCATTGTTTCTGCCCAAAACCAGTTTTTCTTGTTCTAGTCATGTCAAATATGATGTGTTTTCTGTGTTTTATGAGAGAGGTTCTGCCTGAAGCCGGACCACATCTGCCTGTTAAAAGGAGAGCAGCTGTAGTTTTAGCAACATATCTGACCCATCTATAGAGATCAGAGAGACGACCTCTGCATGTGCTTAAAACCAGACTTACTCGCACTCACTAATAGGATTTTGCTGTGCTGGGAAGTGCTGTGCGTTACACTACATGCAATCGAGCCAGGATTCTCAAAGCGTGCAGCGTCCAGCTGGCGGGAGGTTCCCTCTCCGTCTCTGGGAGTTCACTCTGAAATGTATCAACCCCAGGATGGAGTCAGCGTTTGTAAAACATTAGTCACGCATCTGGTGCTTTGTATTTATCGTGAGGCAGGGATGCCGTGCACAACTCGGGCCTGTGTGTTCAGTCAGCCTTAACGGTCTTAACGGGGATCTGCACACCCTGGTAATCATGTTGTCGACACTTCTGGCACGGACATTTTTTTTTTTTTGTCACTGTTTCAGATGCAAACTGTTGCATTGTAGTAGTTGGTGCTGCATTTGGGAAGAAAACCATCAGCTCTGCTTGTATTTAAATCCAGCAAAGCTGATCTAAATGAATGGCATGTGGGCCGTCTTGACAGAAGGGAGTTGGTTCGGTGAGTGGGAGAGGAGAGGATGCCAGTGAAAGAGGCCATCTGGGGTATCGTGATGCTGCCCACGCAAACGCGCTCTGTTCTGTTTCACTTCATCTCGTCTGCTCACTGAGAGTAGGCTACGCCTCGCTCTCATTTGATTTTACCTTCTAGTTATTGGCAGAGGATGCGTGTGCATGCGTTTCTTTTTTACTCTCGTTAGCAATACGAGCTGCACCTGCCGCTGCAATCTTTTGGGTTCAGCAGCCAAATGAACCACAGGTGAAAACAGGGCTGGGATTAATTTGCTTGTTTATTCAGTGTCCAGAAAATGTACATTGGCAATTTAGCCTGAAGATGGGAAGAGATGGGAGGATTGTTAATCCACTAGTTATTCAACCTAGGCTTTAATTGTTATGTTGTTTATGTAATAATGATATTAAAATTAAGTTGTGCTTTCATAGCGTAGGAATGTTATCAGGGCTGCAAAAACAAGCGACAAGGGAGTGAATTAATGGTAATTATCTTTAAAAAATCTGATCTATAATTAAAACAAATCTTTGTTAAAAATAATTGTATTCTGAACTTTGCTTTAAATATTTCTTTCCCAACCATTCTGTCATTTTATAAAAGCAGCCAATGTTCTCACATAAACGGCACACAAAAACCTCTCCCAAAAACAATACAATAAAGTTTTAGATTTTAAATCTGAAAACCATTTGGTCGAAGAAGAAGTTCTACAGCTACAAAACAGTTCAGCTAATCAATGCCGGCTTTCTTTCATTTTCTTTCTGTTTATTGTAATAAATATGCTTTCCCATGTATAATATATGATGCATTATAATTCTGGTACGCAGCCAAACCGTTAGAGGTTATAATGTGAGTTTCTCAAACCGCGAAAGGAAATGCGCAAGTTTTTCAATTGTTCAGATACATCTCAAATGATTGAGCTTCATCTCAAACCCTGCCAGTTTCTGCACCAATCTCGACCCAAGATGTCTAACATCCAATTATAAATTAGCCTTTTAGACCCCAACATGTACTATGCAGAACACATTCATGATATCTGACCGGACAGAGTGCCTAAAGATGGACTAAGTTTGCGTGGTTTGCCCTCACAGGGAGTCGGTGCAGGCCAACTGTGTTCGATGGAGGAAGCGGCTCTCTTTCCCCTGCAAGATGAGTGCCAATGCAGGGACAGGGGTGCTGGACCCTTGTGTGTGCCGCGTGTCTGTCAGAAAGGTACAGTAAGAAGCCACTGGTCCAGATTTCACACTTCAGATAGCAATACTTACATAGTGCCGTTGTTCCATAATGCGATGCTGTGCATGCGGATGACACGGCTCAGGTTAAAGACTCGTCAGGCGAGGATTGTGTTTAAAAAAATGAAGGCTTTTGTTCATGTCTGTAAAAACAAGGAAGCAGAAAAAAGGAGTGTCTCATCTTTTCCAGCAGAATTGCTGTACCTGGGTTAAATTCCGGTCTTGGTTACGTTCACCCTTTTATGCAGCAAATTGAAACTTGAGAGTGAAATATGAACTGTAAAGCGCAGTCAGCAAGCACAGCATTCCAAAGAAAACCGACTCATCGCAGCGAAATCTTTGTCCTTTTCTGTCCTCTGCTTAATCATGTCACGTTACATAGTTTTTAGGATATGAGGTTAAAAAACCCAGTAAAACCAATGGAATGGATGAACCTGAATAAGCCTTCCTGGTGAAAATGCATCTTGTGTTTCCACACCGTAGCTGCAAGCTATTTGTGGTGTGCCCTGCCGTCTGTGTTTTAGAACACGGAGCGTGTCAAGTGTTATTTTGCCTTCACGGGTGGCTCCCTTTTCCGGTATTTTGGTTTTGAACTTTAAAATGTCAAGCCGTTACCTATTGCTACTATTTGAACCCATTATCAAAATTGTCCAGTTTTGCTGTGATTTCTCTTCTGATGCAAAGTAGCATATTTGCAATGTTGTCATCGTTTACCAGACCAGTAATAATTTAGTATGTTTTTAGTCTTAAAAGGGTCAATAACACGCGTAAGGACACATACCGTTTATGGTGCCTGGTCTGGAGCGTGTCAATCAGTATCTGGATTTGTACGGAGCTAAAACATTCAATTAAACGTTCTTTTCCCATCCCAGTATTTTGGAATTCGAATACATTTCAAACACATTTGACAGGGAGATTGGTGATCTCTTGTTTACCTAATCATGTTTGAATGAAGCATATTTAGACAGCACATTTAGATGTTTAATTTAGATGTTTATTCTTCTCTTTTCCAGGAGCTGAAAGGTGGGAAGGCATATGCAAAGGTAATTCCTCACATGCTTGCGTCATCCAACCCCCATCTCCTAACCCGACCTCCAGGTCACCTAGATTTACAGTAATCAGCCATATTTATGTAGATATCCATGTGAGCCCGTAGCACACAGATGGCCTTCGCTGCCTGCAGGGTGGCTCATCATGTCACTTGGTCTCTCTTTCACTGTTTGCAAGTAATTATTTACTGAGCACGCTACATTTCTTCTTGTAGACTTTCTAGACGAGATAAAAAGCCATTTTCACTTGTAATATTACCTGCTTGCCATTGGAGAAAAAAGGAGTTTTAAAATGTGCTAATTCTGTTGAGTTTCTCTCATTTCCTCACTGCTGTCGTTTCACATCTAGAGATTGTCAAAGTGCTGACTGGTCACAAACATCTGCCTCCTGAGAGAAAACAATGTTCACCCAGTGTCGTTTTTCTCCTTCAGCTTGGTTTTGCAGATTTGAATTTAGCAGAGTTTGCCGGCTCAGGGAATACAACTCGCAGATGTCTGCTGGAAGGCTACGATACCAAAAATACCCGTCAGGATAACTCCATTCTCAAGGTAACATTGAAGCTACGGCAACGCATTCACATCAGTCTCATTTTACTTCTTTAGGAGGAAATCTTAGTGTTTTGAATACAAGCATGGCGTTTTTCTCAACTCTAATGTTTTTTTGGAATAAACATTAAGGATAGCTCGTAACAAAAATGGCTAGGTTGCCAGTTAATCCATTAGATTGTAGCCATAAATGATTGTATTTTATATATTATCTGCTCTATATCGTGTATAACACTCTCTAATTTGTGACAAAGCTAATGTCAAAAAAAGATAATTATCCGCCTCACCCCATGTTTTCTTTTGTTAAAAGATGAGATATTAATCTCCAGTTCTCCAGTGACTTTTTTTGTTTATTTCTTGATTCTTGTAGATTTGGAACAACTATGCATGGACCAAAAACACCTTAACTTTTTTTCCTTTAAACCAATAATCCGGGCTAGTAGAAATCTTGGGTGCAAATCTGAATCAATTAACGAGTCTCTTTTTCTCTTCTTAGGTCATCATCAGTACACAGCTCATGTCAGGGGATCCCTGTTTTAAAACGTAAGTGATAGCTTTCCACTTTAGTACGGTGAAAAATCTGCTTTGGGCTGCAGTTCATAGTCTGTACTAGGTGTGTCAGGAATGATGTCAGCTGACTGTAGTTCAGTCATTTAGGATTCTTAACCATAAAATGTCAGTTGTAATGCTGTTTAAGTGCAGAAGCTTTGTTCGAACAAAGCTTGAGAATTAAACTATTTTCTAGTCGGCCTTTGCTTGACTATGAGCGTGCCAAGATTTAGATATAACTGACCTGGACCGGACTGTAATTTAAAACAGTGTTCTCCTTTTCTCTATCCGAACCCCCCCTCTCTTTCCTCTCTGTATCTCTACTACCACTATCAAATACTGCCAGAGTCTTAGAAAGAAAGTATTTGTTTCTGTGCCAAAGTTATGACGTCAAATCTCCTGCTGATTGCATTTGTTTTGGAGCTGCTCCAAGAATGCTGCCGTTAGTGGTACGACAGACTTGGGAAAGTTTCATGGGAATCAAATGATTCAGATATACACAAGACTAAAGACCTGTTGGCTTATCAGACTTTCACATGTCAAAAGCCCTGATTTATTTCATCCTGCATGTGATAAACTGTAAGTTGTTATACTAGTATAATTATGATTTCAGTGAAAGTGTGTCAGTACAGAGAGGAAAAAGCTGCTTCACCCAAGGGCAAGATTTGACCTAGAAATTATTCGGTAGCTTGTATGTGAATTATTATGCAGCTTTTGGCATTCACATACAGGCGAATGCCAAAAGCTGCATCTTCTTTTATTGCAGCATGTATTTAAATATTAAGTGTCTCCAGTATATTCACTTTTTAGCCTTAGCTTTTAAACCTAACATAATGGTATTTTCACTAGTTTAAACCTAATGTGTTAGTCATCCCTCCCTCTCACCTTGCTTTGTATTTATAAACGGGACACATTGAAATACAAGACGGCAGAACAGGCCTGATTGTCTTCCCTGTGTCACCAGGCCGCCCTCCACGGCCACAGTGATCGGGATCCAGGGGGATGGAGAGATCCTGCTGGAGGAGAGGCGGGGCGGGGACTCACAGAAGGGTTCTGGTAAGACAAACCTCGCCACACTATTCCTTTGGCCTGTTTAGTCATCCCACTGGCTTTTCCAAACGTTTACCTGATGTAGCACACTCCCCATGGAGTGCGTCAGGGATGATGTATTTTTCTAGGCCAACTCAGAGGTTGGCATCGCTCTGGTTCCCTCGACAAAAAGCCGCTAGGATTTTCCACTGGATTTTAGATTATTGCATAAAATAATCTGTGGGAAACACAAGTTTAGGATACTGACCAGTTTTGTTCAGCAAAATAATCTTCACAAATGAACACCACATTTATGATTTTTGAATTATTTAACGGACAGTGTCACAACCTCTCTGCTTTCCTTTGCTATATTAACCTCCTGCTAATAATTTAGGTAGATTTACATTGGAATGACATGGAAGATGAAATATTCACCACAAATTTTCAGTTTAGCCATGTAAACTCACTGCGAATGAGGAGAGTTGCTTAACATCACCTCAGCGCTCAGTGTCGTTGTTGTAGTGTCAATTTTATATCATATTTTCTATCGGATCAGATCGAACCAACAACGTTAAAAACTATTTAGTTACACTTCTATGGTTAGAGTGGTTATAATCCAAGTTTACTGGCCACATTTAAATTAGGGGAGGGAAGTAGTACCATCTGATATAATCCTGTTATATTGAATAAATCATTGCTTTATATAATCCTTGGCAATTTGCAGTAATTAAAGAAGTCAATAGTATTGCTAACAGATTGAACTATGGCATAACCTGTGATTTAATGACTGCTTGACATACTCCACCCCACACTCGTGTCCCTACAGTAACAACTTTGAAATCACACCTAGCAGTTGCTGCTAATGCAAACCGACCATTGCGTGTTGCTTACACGATCAAAAGTTTCCACACTGGTGAATGAATGGCTTTTATTACACGAGGGAAAGCCTTGTTTGTCAGAGTTTAGCAACTTACATCAGCAGTAAAAATACAGACCGGTTTTGTGTGTGTGCACTCTACACATGATACACATACTTTATGTAACTGCTATTCATCTCTCATCCAGCACTATGAACATATTTATTTCCCAGCTGCCCCTTTCTGCTACATTTCTCTCCCGTGTTTCAGCCCCATGTCTCTTGTTCTGTGTGTGTTTCTCCATGTGTGAACACATTGCAGTGTTGTTCCTCCTGGAAGCTTCAGAATGTAGCGCAGCTCTTTCATGTATAATTTAAACTAGTTCTCTTTGAGATTAGCTGCAATCTGCTCTATCCTGTAGGCTCTTGCATGGTTAAAAATAGGAGTGAGTGTCTGTCTAGTGGTTTGTGTGTTTGCATGTGCACGATATGTCTGCTGAAGACGATGCTCTTTTCATCAGCATCGTCTTGTGTGTGTGTGTGTGTGTGTGTGTGTGTGTGCGCGCGGTATTAATTCAAATGTCGTTTTGTGATAATATATTCCTGTACGCTTATCCTCCAAGACATGTTGGAGTGTGACAAATAATACATTGAGATATTCTGTGAATTCTTGGATGCATAGGTCAGTGGAACCTGTAAGCTTTAAAAAGTAGGTCAAAAAGGACTTTCATCAGAATTGGACACAATATGTTTTGTTCATAATACTAAAGATCTTCTTCATCTTTGCACAACATAATGAGTTGAATTCTTTTTGAACTCTTTTCAAAATAAAATGGCAAGAAACATTTGCATGTAATACCACCTGTCTGTTTCTGTCTGTGATCACTGCACCTTGGCTTATTGCATTCTACACAACTGTTGTGTTATATCCAAAACAGGATTTATTTAGGAATATTACATGGTGAAATATTGGGGGGGAAACCCACCTATGCATCTCAGGGTTAATGTCTCCGGAAATAGTGTCTTTATTTCTGTTGTGCGGCAGAGGCCTTTCCTTCCTTTCCTGCAGACATTTGCACTCTGAACTGTTCTTCCAGCTCAGGTTTTTTCTTCACATTAAAATGGTGGCACACGTGTTCATGTTGCTGCACATGTTTTTAAAAAGGTTAGACCTCAAGACACGATTGTACATACAGTTGGCTCTCAGTTGTCAAACTGGTCAAATAATTTAGCTTGTTGGTCCCCTCTTTGTCTGATGCTGTTATCATGGAAAACATATTGTAATAGTATTGAATAATGATTCCTTTTAAATGTGTTTTTATTTTAGCTACAGACAGATCTACTGCTGTTTTCAGATACATACCAACTGTGGTCAGTCGCTCATTAATTCAGCGATGCTGAAGGAAGGGACAGTGTGTGGGAGGCAGCAGGATTTTTCTTCTTCTTCTGTTTGTAGAAATAAGCAACAAATCACCAGCTAGTAACACCAATCAGGTTGCCCAGAATAAATAACTAAGTCTACATGTAACAAGACGTAAGCTAAGTTCATGTCTGGTCTCGATCAAAACGACAACAGATATCTTTCAAACGAGCAGGTGCTTTATAAAGAATTGGGGGCCAGAAATATCTGGTCATGTCTGTCTAAGAGAACAGTATGTCAAGTACACTCGGTCATTTACAAAAGGAACCTGTGGTGTTGCAGCATGAGACGGTTTTTCTGTGTTCCTTAATTTTGGTTGAGCGCATACAACCACACATGTTCACTTCATAAGTTCACGTCGAATTATTTTGTTCAGCTAGTCCTTCCTTCATTTTGTGCCACACATCTGGTGCATTGAGCTGAGAAGGAGCTACGGTAGTAAATAAGTACAAAGCGTGGGCCTCGGCAGATTTGGTGCTTCTTTGGCCACAGTTTCTTTCGGACTATTTGAGGAGGCATAAGAAAACCTTGACATGTAGCTTTTTTTACTTAAATGATGGCCGTTCCATAGAAGAACAGAAACTTGTAGCGCTCTCCTGCCTTTGTCATCCCGTTCGTCTTTTCTTCTGGTCTTTCTCATGTAGCAGAGAGTCGAGAAGGGAAGTGTCCTGTTGTTTCTGATGAACTTGGGGGGTGCGGTCACTCCCGAACATCCAGCTACGCCAGCCAACAGTCCAAACTCTCAGGTACGGGGGGAAAAAATCTGAAGTTTTTATTGTATATTTACTGTTATTGACCTGACATTGATGGCAGGCAATCATAGAGACCGTTTTTTGGATGTAAATTATATGTAATATAATGTCTGTGGCTGTCAAAGCTGGATTGTTGAGTGACATCATTCAAACTTGTTGTTACCAGCGTCAACGACATAATGCACAAAACACTTCTGACTAAAGAGGAGGGAAGTGGTACAATTATGTTCCATTGACTCTCCAGAGCTGTTGAAACCTATGGCTCGAGTATCCATTACAGGCAGATCAGATGACTGTAATAAAAGATCAGAGGAAGTAGAAAGATGCACTGAGAGCAGCTCTAATGGTCCTCCAATTTTTTTATTTAAAGACGTATTTCCTGCCTCATATTTTGTTTGTGGGAAGTATGCCCTTCAATGGCTGTAAAGAACTGATGCCCAGATAAGACTAATAATAACTAACCTGCAGAAAATTTAGCAATTAAAGGCTGACAGCTGAAATTAATTGCAAAGCATTGTTGTAAATAGAGAAATCTTAAAGCACAAATGCATTACACTCCAGATTTTTTTTTTTACAATTTCATTAGGAAGTAGTATTGAGCTGGAATACACCTTTTTATAATTATAAGTACAAATGTTTGACAATTTGCTTCTCATTATATCCAATATAAAGATACATTTTTACTAACCTTTAGAGAGAATACTCTCATAAAAATAATAATAAAATAGTATAAAATCTTTGCCATCCATCTCAGGATACAGCACCGGTCACTCCCGCTCCTCCAGCATG
Source organism: Myoxocephalus aenaeus (assembly GCA_038501785.1). Lineage (NCBI taxonomy): Eukaryota > Metazoa > Chordata > Actinopteri > Perciformes > Cottidae > Myoxocephalus > Myoxocephalus aenaeus. Next base: position 4,099,257 of record JBAMJR010000011.1, read on the forward strand.
TCAGAGTTCAGCCACCGGAGAAACCATTCAGTTGGCAGCGCCTCAACGGGCATCGGCAGCATCCCGGAGCCCAGCGAGGACCGAGACTCCAGACCCTGTCCTGCTCTACCTGAACACCCCGTCCCCAACGCCACCACTAGCAACCCAACTGGTACCCCAGTAAGGAGCGCCTCGTCCTGTGAACGCCTCAACAGGTGAGTCTCTTTCGGTAATTTGTCAAGTAAAGAAATGTATTTCATGAAACGTACATCCAGATAATAACCATTGTCATGGTTCTGTTTAATGAAGAGGAAGCAGCAAGTCGTGGTAATCTCTTTATTGTAGACGATGAGCACAAAACACAGCAGTTCTTTTAAGGAAGTTAGCAAACTTTAGAAATAAACACACCTGAGACTTGCACATTTAAAGGAAGCAGCTGTCATGCAGTAGAAAGCAGCGAGGCAGAGCAGCGGAAGAGTCTGGTTTCATTATGTGGCGTCAATAGGGGCTCTTTGTATTCATTAAAATGTTAGTCATTGTGTTTGTGAAATCTAGAAATGTCAACCACAACTCGAGCAGAGTAGCTTCTCCAACTCAAGACGGGGGACGGTTTTAAGTGCTTTTTGGTTTAAGGTGCACTTTATATTCAGCCAACCTCTTTGAAGATCAGCATTTAGTCCTGTATTTCTTATGTGATTATTACCTCAGACACTGTGGCATGTTTTACTTTATTCAGATATTAATTTAGGTAAATTTGCCTTTTTTCTTTCTTGCAGAGAGTAAGATGAGAAAAACCATACCAATCTCATATTTGTACATGTAAATACCAAGCTACACTGACAAACCTCACAGGGACAAAGAGTCCAGGAAGTCACTGTGTCAGATAATAAATAGTCAACGTACCCGGCTCATGTCCCCTTGTGAAACCACATGTCGGTTTTAAACTCATGTTCTTGTTTAGATTAAACAAATTATATCTAACATGTCATGTGGTGATCTTAAGAGGCGCTGGTAGGCAGCCACCACAGTGAGAGAAATCTATTCTACTAAAAACAGGGTTCATACACATTTTGACCAATGGATTTCCATGACTTTTCTATGACTTAACCAAATTTCCATGACCAAACATTTAGTGAAATTTCGGTGTAAACATGAAAAAGTGAGAATTTATTATTTAAACTACCTGAGAATTCCAAAGCTGCTTAAACGACACAAATGAATGAGACAATAGTTTGATTAAAAGAATAAACATTTATATAGATGCCTGTATGTATGCCTGCTTATATTTCTTTCAAAAGCATATTAATTATTTCAAACTCGGCGTAAATGAACGTCATGAACACATGAATATAACACATTTCCATGACTTTTCCAAAACTTTTGGGATTCAATTTTTTTTTCAAAGACTTTTCCAGGCCTGGAAATAACCATTTTAACATTCCATGACTTTTCCAGGTTTTCCATGACTGTAAGAACCCTGTAAAAACAGACATTATTTACTTCTACTTAGATGGAATCCCTTCTTAGCACTAAATGAAATGTAGATTCAGTATGATAGAAGATCATTTTCATCTTGCAGTGGAAGCCATTGGGGAAATAGACACAAACTGACTCTTGTATCCTCTCCTCAGACACCCTGTGAAGCAGGACTCCATGGAGTCTCAGCTAAAGAGAATGGACGACACGCGGGTGGATGCCGACGATGTTGTAGAAAAGATTCTCCAGAGTCAAGACTTTACTCCCAGCCTGCTGGACTCCAGTGCTGAAGGTGAGCTACACATCCAGATAAATAATAAAGTGTTTTATATAGTCTATCTGCAGGTTTTAATTATTTTGAGTGTCAATAAGTTTGATCCCAGGCCGAAGTTTCCCTCCTTCTTATATCGACTCTTCAAGGAAAGTAATTTATGAAGTAAAAAAGCCACACATTTGCTGGTTCCAGATGTGCCTATTTTGTGTTTTAATTGTTTACTCTGTGTACATTAATGAACTAGGGCTGCATCTAACAATCATTTACATAATTGTTGTATCTGCTCATTATTGCCTTGTCTATTAATCTATTCATTATTTTGTCTATAATGTGTCAGAAATTTGAAATGTTCTCAATTGCAAAAATAAAACTGAAAATATTTATATTTAGGAAGCTGGCATCAACGTGTTTGGATTTGCTTAAATTTACTCAAACACAAAATCAATTATCAAAATAGTTGGCAACAAATATTCTGACTATCAACTAATCCAAAATAATATTTGTTTCTGCGATAATGAAGCACAAACAGTCTGTGTGTGCGTGTTAAATTCACAGCTACTTTGCAGAACACAATAATTAACGTGTCAGTCTGAGGACTGGGGCATTGTTTTTCTTTCCAAGGTCTCATCCAGCTCAAATCTAGGAAAAGAAAGCTGCTGTCAATACATGATTATTTTTAGATTGCCTAGCAACTGGCTGCTCCTCATGACAATAATTATGCAGGAGGATTGTGGGTACTCTGTACTGACCAAATGTTACCGCGACGCTGTCTGTTCCAGAGGAAGGCTTGCGTCTGTTCGTCGGCCCCGGGGGAAGCACGGCCCTCGGAAGCCATCACCTTCCCACACGGTGAGCATGGGATGCTCACTGGACTTCGCTCAGATTCAATGATTTGTTTCTCATAGAAGATGGAGCCAAAGATTCAACCATTATCAGCACTTTAAACTTTCTCTGGAGAACAGTACAAAAACTGCTGTCTCAGACTTTTTACTTTACCGTTTCAGCTTTTATTTCCAAATGGGAATAAGGATGGTGATAAACGTCTCAGGGTTGGGCCAACACATCCACAACTAGGAGATGGATTGTTATATTTTTATAATAGGCCTTTCCTCTAGCACCACCATGAGGTTGACATTTATGGTTTGAATTCAACATCTCACAATGTTGATATAAAGCTGTGTCATGCTGCAGAGTATCTGCTGTTTGCTTGGGGGAGAAAAGGATTCAAGGCCACTTTAAAAAGGCACACAAGGTATGAGAGTAGTGTGAAACCTTTACTGATGTCTTACAAATAGTTACTGGTTATACAAGTGGAGCTAGATAAGTAGGGATAACACTGGATCTAACCAGTGGAGCCAGACACAGAAGGTTAGCTTATGCAGACACAACATAGATATTAGATGTCAAGTATCTGCTCTTTGTTTGGGTGGAAGTTAAAGGCAGTTTACAAGTAAGTTGTGTCAGGATTACAGACTGGTGTTGTCTGTCATGGTGCTCAGTAGATTACAAAAGCACAGGCCGATACCCACTGCAGGGCCTCACCATACTGTATTGAAAGAGGGAGCGATTGATTCATCGTATGATTCATATATTACATTGGGTTGCTAATACTGTCTTTTCTCGTTATCCCAGGGTGGGCGCTGGAGCGTACGAGCAGGTGGTGATAAAGCGTTAGCCCTGCAGCCTCTCGGAGGTGGACTGACGCCGCTTCCATAAAAACAAAACTGGAGGCAAGGCTGTGTCAATTTCAATCTGCATTCCTACAGCACACACAATCACCTGATCAGCACCCTGTCTGACCTTCCAACAGTGCCCTCCTGTGTTCAAATGTCCTGAAGGACACTGTAGCTCCCTGATGGAGAGGTACACCTTTATTATCTCGGGGGAAACTTACAGATATGAAGGGAAAAGACGCATTGGCCAGATTGTTCAAAAATATCAACACTTATGGAACTGAAACTGTCCACTCATGTTCTGGGTGGAGATTAGCCTCATCTGAGGTCAACTTTATCACCCAGCATCCAAACCAACTGTTGGGAAATGGAAGAAAACAATGACCTTTTCTCTCTAATGGAGGTCACTGGGACTGTGTGTGTGTGTGTGTGTGTGTGTGTGTGTGTGTGTGTGTGTGTGTGTGTGTGTGTGTGTGTGTGTGTGTGTGTGTGTGTGTGTGTGTGTGTCATCAGAACGCACTGAAATCTACACTGAAGAAGAGTATGCAACGCGCTTTCAATACATTCCTTTAGTCTCTCAGTGTTTGTTTTGGACTTCCTTTTCAAATAGGATGCTCTTTTTAATATCCGCCTATAAGCTGCTAGAAACATTGTAGTTGTTGGCACTCTGACAGCCGCTGGTGTTTTGAAGTTGAGAATGTTTTACTACAAAGACGAGGCCTCAGACCTGTGTGTGTGTGTGTGTGTGTGTGTGTGTGTGTGTGTGTGTGTGTGTGTGTGTAAAGACCACTTGAAGTCGTAACCGTTATCCTGGATGAGTGGAGGGATGTGATTGTTCTCTTGTGAGGAATGCGTTATTGCTACTCGCAAAGAGAAAATGAGAGAATGTGACAATTTGCTTCATCGTAAATCATAAGAAGCCCTTGATCTCATGAGCTTGCCAAGCAGTTTAGAAAACCCTGCAGTGCTATTCTGCCGTACAAAGGCAACATGCAGTTACAACATTTGTTCAAAACTAACTTTTTGACAAGAACTGACCTCTTGGTAATCCAGTTTATTAAATTGACTATCTTAACAGATCTCAGTAGCCTCCCTCTTTTCTTTTGACTCTAGTGACATACATGTCCTTTGGTGTGATTAAGCTACCTTCAAATCCCAAATGTATTGAGTTGTAAATTATCATTGATTTTACTATAGTTATATTAACAATAGACATAAAGACAGACACCCAGATAAACAAACAAATGTAATTCCTGTAATCTAAGGACATATAAATAATTATAATAATAAATAATCAAATAAAATTTATTTTCGTAAACAAACTACTTTTAAAAGACAAGAAAGTGGAGAGAACAAAATGTTGTGGGTAAATACACATTATCAAATTCACCAAAGATTATCCAAACAGTGTGCAGTATCTGCTTTTCTTCTATTATTCTTTTGGGTTAACAACTCAGCCTAAAATGTAAAAAATGACTACTGTCTGCCTTAGTAGAGCAGTAAATACAGAATATAAAAAGGGGCTTCTATGATCAATATTACTGCATAAGGGCATATATCTCATGCCCAGCGTTTCAGCCATGTATCTATTGTAAACCTACGCTTTGCAACTCGACTACGTCTTTCCGAGCTCTCCTGTTGACCAGGAAGCCGACATCAGTGAACAAATGGAAGATCCTGTGACGTACTAACAGTTGTATTAATGTGTAACTGTTGCATAATGCCATTTGTTTCACTTAATGATTGTACAGAGAAGGACTAGTTAAGTAATCCACTGCCATGAAGAAAATACTCAACAGCACCGGTTAAAAAAAAAAAAAAAACATACCCAGAGTAATAGTTTTGTGTTTGTATCTATAACATCTTAACTAATATTTAGCCTTAAAACCACTATAATTAGTCAATACATTAATGATTATAGAGTCTAATCTGAAACAAAATAAATGTGACTAGTTTTGAAAGCCTGATAGCATCACGCACGTTGACTATTTGCCTTTCCAGTCCAACTGAGAGGACCATTTATTCAGTTTATTAGCAAATTTGCCAAAGTACACAACACACTGTTATTACCTGGGACGCCGTCAGGCCTATGCATATTGAGAAAATATTAGACTTATTATAACTTCTTAAACAGACTGTACAGTATCTGTAATCTTCTGTCATAAGCCATAGTAGAGGTAGGATACTTCCTCTTCCAGATAATCCATGTACGTGTTATATCAATATCTGCACAAGTGTCATCCGTGTATGGTGTTTTAACTATACGTCACTGTTCTGTCTGTTCAGCATGATTAAGACGTCCTTGTTAGCTTGCCGAACTTGACACCTTTTCCTCATTTGATATTGTGCCATCTTTTAATCTGAATATTACCACATCGAAGGAACAATTTTGCATGTAGAAAACATGTTCTCATTACTTCCATGTTTAAAAGCAGATATTTGAGCAGTGTTTGTAACTAACTGTTCTGTGTTTTTTTTTACTTTTGGCATGGTTTTAAATGTCTGTTGAAAATCTCATCTTTAACGATATCATCGTCTTTGTTTTTGAATCTGTCATTGCTGATATTGTGCCATATTTTTGCTAAATATTTAATTGTTGAGTAAAATGTGTCACTACATAGTTAAGACAGTGTTAAGTGTATGATTTTATGGCCAACATATATCAACTATTGGAGATTTGTGTGTTTTTTTTTTTGTTGGGGAATCTGTTTTACCTGTGTGACACAGGTATGATTATCTTGGTACTTAACATGTTGTTACAAACATGGTCTCTTCTGTGAAGCTGTATATTAAACTGTAACATGTAACATTCTGTAAAGTGATGTTCTGACGCTGTCCAGTGTTTCCCGTTACAGACTTGTCCTCTCGGCCGACATTTTCTTTCTGAACAAGTGTGCTGGATGCTTCAAATGTGTACCTTGCACTGTTGAATAAAATGATCTAAAACCTCGAGCATGCGCTTCAACTTGCGTATAATTCACCGCAATCACAATGTAAACATTTTCTCACTTTTAGTTTTTATTGTACCATTTACAGTCGCCTTAGCAAATATACAGTTTATGTATATTTAAGAGGCCAATGGGTATTTACAAATAACAAAGTTGTAGTCCAAACAAGCCCTCTAATAAATCCAAAAGTCAAAGTTTCAGCGGCGCATTTGGGAATTGTTGGTACGACTGAGCGGTCCAGCAGTCGCCAAGGGAAACCATATGCTAACTAAACAAGTCACCTGACAACGAAGCAGTATGTTCCAGCTCAAACATTTACATCCCAGTCTTCCTCTGGCTCAACACTGTGGGAGCACTGCCTGGCCTCTGCATACCCACTGTCCTCGAAATCATCATACTCCTCTTCTTCAAGGGGTATAAAACACAAATGAAGCAGCAGTGTCACAACCAGAGAAACCATCAGTAATCACAATCATAGAATCAGAGCATGAAACATTGCAGCGTCTGCTGTTAATACACTTTCCATAGGTGCACTGGGCTCAGTTGTAGAGTGGGGGTTGGGGAAACTAAGCATTGTGCAAATAGTTCATCGTTTTGACACTAAGAAATGGTGACATCTGCTGGGCAACCCTAGGTATTGCATTTGTATTGGACGTCAGTCTAAAAAGGAGTGTTACTGCAGTCATTGTCGGTTTGTAAAAGTGTTATATTGTCAAAAAGGGAACAGTCTACAGCTCTGCTTGTGGCACATACCATATACATATTTACGTTCTGCACAAAAAAACATGATGAATATAAGTGATGGAACGTTACGAGTACCGTGTTCCTGGTCATTTAGGAGCACAGCAGAGCCATCCTGGCTCAGTGTAACGTCGGGTTGATCCATCAGGAGCTGTCTGAGGTTACTGAGACTTCCACCCAGGGCTCGGACTTTGGGGCAGCCGGACCACAGCACAGCCAGAGGGACAGACACACACCTGGCAGCGCGCACAAAAGATGACGCTATGACATGAAACCGTTACGGCGGCCATGAGATGCCAAACCTTTGGAAATATTTTTCAAAGGAAAGGTCAGCGACATTGGTGAGAGTTGCTCGATTTAGGAATATTGCAGTTTGGAAGACAGCATCTTGACAGCCAGTCAAAAGTACAGATGCCACAGAAACGAGGCCCGTCTTTGTGACCTTTTAACGCGCCGTGGCAATACTGCTCCTCCTCATCTTCCTCAAGGAAACAAACCTGCGCACTTTCCAAGACTCCTGTTGTCCTCGGCCATCAGGCCAAAGCAGATCTTCATCCTCAACTTCCTGATGCTCCGCCAGAATCCTCTTTGCTGCTCCGCATGCTGCTGTGAGGTGTGTGTTAAAAGAAACGGAAACATACTGTATGCAGGGTACCCCCAGGATTTTTCATCTCAAATTTAAGACTTTTTAAGACCTTTTCAAGACCACTAAATGAAATTTAAGACCAACATCGCACCTTTCCTGATATGCGTATGAATGAAAAAAATAGGAAATCAATCAATCAAATAACTTTAATCATAAGACAGAACCATTTAAAACAATAACTGTGAGGGGTGTACATGTGTGTCTGGATAAGTCTGTGGGTGCACCTGTGTGCGGTTGTAGTACAACCGCACACAGCTAGTTAGCGCGCTCGCGCTTGGGGAGGGGGGTGGCGCGCGATCAGCTGTTAAACTCTACAGCGTCTCAGCCAGTTCAGAGCCATATACAGGTTGCCTGATATTTTGGATGCGACGTTTGGGTGTACTAAGATTCGTTGTAACAACGAACAATAAACAAATGTTGTGGCGCCGTATCAAATAAGGAAGGGGGTAAAAATTAAGACTTGATGAACGAAATTTAAGACCTGTTGACAAAATTGTATACCTTTTTAAGGCCTTAAATTATGAATACTAAATTTAAGACTTTTTCAAGTTTTTAAGACCTCGCGGGTACCCTGTGTATGCTTTCTATGCGTTTCACTTACCAAAAACATGTTAACATAAAAAACCTGGCAGTATAAAATACATTGTGGAGAAAACTTTAATTTAGAGACAAATTCAATTTTGCTGGCCCCGTTACTTATACGCTCACTCTCACTTGTACTTTCCATCTTATCAAACGAAACACACACACACACACACACACACACACACACGCTCTAGTGCAGAGCCTTCTTTGAATACTTCTGAAATCTGGGATGTTCTACCCCATCACATTTGTATGCTCATTGTATTTTGGCTGACGGGATGTTCACCTGTCTGCTTCTCCCCCATCGCCAGGTGTTGCTCTGACGCTCGGTGGCGTTCCTCCCAGTCACCCTCAGCCTGGCGCGGTGCGTCAGCGGCATCCTGTTCGGCAGTCGTCTCCTCCGCCCATTTTCTCCTCAGCTTTTCTGCCCCGGACAACACCTCCGTCACCAGGACCCTCTGCAAGATGTTGTTGTCGTGCAGGCTGGGGTAGTTCTTACTGTACAGCTAATATAGGGGGAAAAAAGGACGGATCACAAATCACATGTTAGATTTTCATAGAAAGTAGTTGGAGGAATTCAGCATCTTTCAATGTGATCATATTGTGATGAAATCATAGAGATATCCTGATACACAATTACTTCTGATTATTTTTGCACTTACATTCTTGATAAAATGACAATAGTATTTCTTATTTATCAAGTATGTAATTAACACAGAAGCATACAGATGTGGTTATTTTATATAGACTATTTATTAAATGACCAGCAAACATGCTATATTGTGATATACACCCTGAGAGCAATTAAATTACCTATATCGGGATTTTGGCCACATCGGCCAGTCGTAATAGAAAACTTTATTGCTGCTGATCCATAACTGTAAGTAAATTATTACTCAGCCAGTTGTAGAAATATCAGGCTTTAAAAACATACTTTTCTAAACCCTGTGACAAGCTAGTTTATTCATCTATAATTAAAAAGTAGTTTTTGACTTTGTGTTAGTTACAAGTTTCTATTTTTAAGAGGGCAGTATGTGTGCCTCAGGCTTACAGGAGGCTACATGCAGACTAGCAGGACGACCGATGTTGTAGTGTCACCAGCGGAGGCCGACAAAGGTAAAACTCACGTTTAAAACTCACCACTGTCCTCCCTGGTTCTGGGGCTTATGAATTAAAGTTACCACCCCACGTCCAGAAAAGCTTGACTTTTTTCTTCAAATCTTTTGTCAAATTGATATCTCTATGCAATACTGAATTAATTAGGTTAGTTAATGAATAAAATTTTTACATCTTCAATCTCTCATAATAATCAGATCTGTCCACTTGGTTATCAATAAATAGTCATACATAGTATTCCTTTTCTGTTAGGTATAATAAACAGAAAACATTACAGTATATATCTATATATATGCACACACACATCAAAGAAAAGAAATTGTTTGAGAGCGATTTAAACTTTTGTTAAGGAGTGGATGTGTTATGGTCAACTGCAATTTCACCTTGAAATAAGTTAGGGTTATCTCTCATTTTTAAAAGATTTTTAAAAGACTTTCTGCAAAAATGAGTTTGAAAAATTACAGAACGTGTTTGTATTGGATAATGGGTATTCAGCGTAATAAGACTATTTGCTAATTTTATGAAAATAATGTTGTAATTTTATATAGTGTTTATTTAGGATCATTATCAATTACGAGTACGTTTTTGTTTTTTTCACAATGTTGTGTGAACTTAGCATCTATGGTGATCTAAAAATATTCTAAGAATAAAAGGAAACTATAAACAACTCCAGACACCTGAAAACATTTATCCAATAAATCGGGGAACAAAACCCCCCATATTCATAGTCTTTGAAGACTGTGCCAACATGATGCCCGACTCGGAAACCACTGATCTATAAAGAAGGTCGCTCACCAGAGTGTATGAAAACTCATCCTCAGCATCATCACAGAACGTCATGTTGCAGACCGCTCTTCCCCCGAGCCGGTGAAACACACCGATCTGGGAGCAGAAGCCGACTCTCTCCTGCTGGCCTGGAGGTGGCTCTCCTACACCAGTGAACTCCACCTCATAACCGTAATCCAAACACACCTTCAGAGCCCTGAGGAGTGGTGTAATGTTAGAAATATTCATGGATAAGTGTTTTAGGGCGGATGTATCTATTAACATTCTCTGTGTTACGAGCATACCAGGACTTGAACTCGGCTCTGCTCCACTCAAACTTGTGGTCATGGTGCCTAAAACCCGTCTTTCCAGGGAAAAGGATGTTGAACTCAAAGTTTGGGGTACTGACGATAACTGCCACTGGAGCCATGTAACCAAAGACCACCTCGGAGAAGCGCTCCACATCAGCCAGCGTGAGGTGCTCTATGCTGCAGAAAGCCAGGGAAACATGGCGAGACAGTAATTAATGGCACGGAGAAACAGAAAGATGAAAACCAAACCGATAGAGAGACAATAATACATTCTGAAACTAAAACATTAACACTGGTAGCCGCCAAAGCAAGAAGACATTGAATCCTAACAATACAGTCGCTTACAGCTCTATACTGGTCACCAGGTCAAATCCTCTGAGGCGGGCGTCCCTCTGTGTGACTGAGCCCTGGTACAGCTCAATGCGCAGCTGATCATCACTTGGTTGCAGATAGTCGGTTGACATCGGAGCTAACCCGTGCCTGAAGAAGCAGAGCGCACGCGTTATCCATCCACACAGCAACCACAAGCACGAGGTGGTCCGGGAGTCCAAGATCAAGCTCTCATCCACCAAGCAGATGGAAGACAGTTATTGAAGGCAACTGGCTTTCCCCCCTTTTCTACCACATACATACAATAAATACACTTTTTAAGCTCGACAAATGATATAAATGTTGAGCACAGTAATCACTATTTATTATGAGATGGGATCAATAAATGTTTTTTGAGAGGTTTCCCATGTCGGTTCAATTATTAATGCTAAAAGGGCTGGGTGATATTCACAAAAATAATTTATCAACCTTCAATGTATGATGATATTGTTTTACAAAATTATATTTTCCGAATAAATGATTGCAAGCCAACTGTATTTAAGAAAAAAATTAATCTACATTTTAGTTGACATGAAGAGTTAAATTAAATTAAAATGGTGAAATACATTGTGGCGGAAAGGTCAATGCCATTGATCATTAATTTGACTATTTTACACAGACCTCAATCTAGGGCTGTAACCATTTTTTTTATTATTATTGATAAATCTTTAAGCCACAAATAAATAAATAAATAAATATATATATATATATATATATATATATATATATATATATAACGCCTTTGATTTTATAAACATACATACATCTTTTTTTTCAGTGTGGCACCGTTGATGTCAAGTCCAACCAGCAGTTCCATTTCACGGTGAAACCTCAGTTGTTTAAGAAGAGTGCACTCACTGCACCCCAAGTCCAGCACCTGAGGAAAAGGGAGAAATAAGTGTGCGCGCAAAGTCACGCCTGGCTAGAGGGAGAAGTCCAATCTTATGTGAAGCTTATCAAGAAGAACCCAAAACCATTATGAAGAACAATTCACTTGATTCACCTCGGTAACATTGGTCCAACCGTGGACCAGTTGGGGGGGAAAGAATCCTCAAAATTAACAGGAATTACAATTCAAGCGTAAAGCTTTTTAATGCAGCAGCACATGGGTCAATACTTTAAAACAAAATATATTCGGTATTTTGTCTATATAATAAAAATGTAATTAAATTGATGAGACTCATTCAGTGTTTCCCCCACCGTTAGAATAGGGGGGCGGGGCGCCCCCCTGTAATTTTCTCGATAGCGCCAGATCACAAGTCGTCATTTAAGTTTCTCTTTCCTATAGAACCGGTCTACACCTTGTTCTGTTATTAAACAAACTAAACGGCCGTATTTTATTGATCTTATCCACACACAGCTTGTCATTTCGGTCTCTAAATGGTCGCGTTAACACTTCTCCTCTGCTCTGCATCGCGCACAGCGGAGTTCCGCCCTGAAGCGCACAAACACGTGAGCGCTGAGCACACAGCAGCGGACAGAGAGCGTCAAAAAATATGTCGCGTGAAAAGCAGACCTATATCTGCGTTTTAAACGCTCCCAGGGTGAAGATGGCAACAGCAGCTCTCATGTGAGGAGCACCGGAGCAGCTCTCCTGAACACAGAGCAGCTCTCCTGCTCCAGGTGAAAGAGACAAAGTGCTCATGTCTTGTACCAACAATGAGCTGCTGGCTTCACATATTACAAAAGTACAAAGTACACGGACATAAAACTAAGTCATTAATAAATACATGGAGAAAAGCCTGTACTTTCGGGTAAATGTTTACGTTATGCCGTTAACAGGTTACGCTTGCGCATGCGCATAGCGACTCGCCGACTTTTGGCTCTTTGCCAGAAGTCTCCGTGACGTCCTTCCTGCTGCTGCGTCTCTTAAAACAGAAAACAGATCTCAGATCGACGTTGAGCATGAATTGTATCAAATCTACAACCCCGTTTATAAAAGATGTGTAGAGGCTCACTGCTCCACTAATACTGATGCAACCTGATGCTCACATATCTGCACTCATTCTGTTTGGCAAAAAAATAAATAGCTTATTGTTTTCCACAATGAGCTATTTAGTAGTAACTAAATATTAGTTATTTTTTACACAGATATAACTTTATTTTCATTGTTCTAAGTGATTGCAATTTAAAAATAAAAAAATGTCTGATGGAGCAATCTGATTTACTTGAAAGTGATTGCAATTTTCTTTATTCTGTTATTTATAAAAGCACAGATGGAGTCACAAAATGAAGTTATTTACAGAAAAAGTTTGAGAACCACTACTTTAAGTGTTTGTGTCGGTGTCGTCGTCGCCCCCGCCGCGCCGCACCCCCCCCCGAAGCTGTAAACCTAGGGGAAACACTGTCATTGCCAGGCTACTGTGCCACAAAGGGATAGAGGAAGGCCCACTGCTCCAGTGAGCGAGAGGAGCTGTGTCGAACCAGCAGATATTGCTGAAAAAGCAACGCCCCCCCCCCCCGCCCCCCCATCCCTTACATGCAAAGAAGCAGTCAGCCTAAAAAGAGCAATGTTGAAATGCCTTTTTTTGCAGCATTTAATTAAACATGTATGAAAAGCATGCTGAAAGGCATTAAAAAAAAAAAGTAGTGGAGTTATTTGACAATAACATCATTTACATCTGTGATTAGCAATATGTTTGGTATCGGCCCTGAAAATAACATGTCAACTCCTATGCATGATTTTAAGTCTGTATAGTCAAAAAAGTCCTGAACACAAATGTATCAAATTGCAAGAAAATGTATTTTTACAGCACCACACGTTTCAGAAAGTAGTACATAATGCAAGTCCCCATATCTATATCGAAATGCTTGATTTTGACTGTATGGAGTCAGAGTTGTCCTTAATATAAATCAGTCAAAATCAAAGAATAAAGTAATTTATATCACAATTTAGTAGGATTTATTGTTATATAAAAAAGGGACACAGGTAATATGCTAATTAATTGATATAATCCAACTGATCTTATTTCCACATGTAGTTTGTATAATAGTGTTTTAATCCTTTACTTTGAAAACCGGAAGTACCGGTCCCGCGTGTATTCTCGCGCGTATTTACCGATCCGTCCTAATTACTTTTACCACAAAACATACAAAACAAGTGCACGTTTCAGCGACAGCAGCTAATTGGTTAACACACGTTGGCTTCGACATTTAAGCAATACATTAACCAAGTAGTTTGGAGTTCAACGCAAAAACTTGAGTTATGTTAGCTTCAGTTGCTACTGGTTCGGTGACCAAGTTAGCGAGATTTATCGTCAGAAAACGTGACACAAACAGACGTTTTCTTTTAAGCTAAAGTGTAAGTGTGTTTCTCATTAAGACGGTACCTTTTGGGGTTTGTTCCTCTTGATAAAGTCAATGACAAATTGATGTCTCTGCCTGTGAAGCGGCGGACTGAAGATCGGATCCTCCATCTTGACGTTGTTACGGTAAACGTCAACAGCCCACGGGACCCCAGAGGGCGCTGCTATTACGGACTGATGACGCGGTAATTTTTCTAAATTTTAATGATATGTTTTAAACACGGACTGTGTCAGCAAAATCAAGACAGATTTGTGCAGGTAAACCTATTTTATTTTCACTTTTGAAGCGCTTTATTCACTCGCGATAGCTCACGTTAGATTGCTGCTGGCTCTTTGCTGTGGACGATAACTCGCTGGAGTGGGCGGAGTCAAAGGTCTGGACCGTTAACTGGTCTGGACTATAGACTGGTATGGACCATATACTGGTCTAGACCGGTATGGACTATAGACTGGTCTGGACTATAGACTGGTATGGACCATAGACTGGTATGGACTATAGACTGGTCTGGACTATAGACTGGTATGGACCATAGACTGGTCTGGACTATAGACTGGTATGGACTATAGACTGGTCTGGACTATAGACTGGTATGGACCATAGACTGGTCTGGACTATAGACTGGTATGGACTATAGACTGGTCTGGACTATAGACTGGTATGGACCATAGACTGGTCTGGACTATAGACTGGTATGGACCATAGACTGGTCTGGACTATAGACTGGTATGGACCATAGACTGGTCTGGACTATAGACTGGTATGGACTATAGACTGGTCTGGACTATAGACTGGTATGGACTATAGACTGGTCTGGACTATAGACTCGTATCGACAATAGATCGGTATGGACTATAGACTAGTCTGGACACAGGAAAATTGCAAAGTGTGATAATCTATTAATTATTTGACCTCTTAAAATAAGAAATAAAAAAACAAGACCATAATAAGTTTCTCTGTATAAATGTGTCACTATAGTAGTAATCATGATCAACACTTAATACCACCAAACTGTTGTAGTAATTAGTTAAAACTATGTGGAGCTCATTGATATTACAGAGCTTTACTCGGTATGTCGGCTATGTAGAGTTTGGTTTTCATATTGCTTGGTCTCTAAAAGTAAACATGTCCATATTCTGTCTTGATTCTCAAAATATCTTGCTGTGATCTAAACTGATTTGCACTGAATATGAGGGTCTAATCGTCATTTCCCCCTCCAGGCAGCGCCACACCCTCACAGACCTCATCCTCCTCTCCCTCGCTGTCTGACCTCCTTGTGGCCTTTAGAAGTGACGCCAGCTGCAGTCATCGCCCTGAGGGATTCTGGGTAAGATCACATGTGCTCTCTCGTACCTGTTGAGCTTCATCCTCACCTTTTCCCTTTATCATAGTTCTCTACAATATGATAGTGTTTGGAGTTTTAACACTCTTAGTTTAGAAAAGCTATTCAGTTATTTCAAGGTATCCCGTCAGTGTGTTTAATGTTATTGCTATTTTTAACTTCACAGTCTCTCATAACATTGAGGTTCAGGTGAAGCCTTGGCATGGCAAAGAAATAGAAAAACAAACATACTACATTAAGAGGTATGCATCGATTAAATGGCCAAACGGCGTGAATGCCAACATTAAATGTTGGTAACATTGTAAGTTACTGATGTGTTCCACAGGTACTTGTGTGTCTATTTAGGGCTGCAATAATTAGTCACAGGTTGAGAGACACACACAAAACCATTGGGTTTTTTTCAAGGAAAGTTTTCAACACTCGTGTTCATACAGAGGCATGTTTTAACGTTTCACAGATTCTTTTTTATTCTTTAATTTCTGCGATTGTTAAAAAAAGATCTGTCAAAGTGTTCACAGAATGAGAAGTCACATAGTACATCATAAAGAAAATATACTGCATGGTTTTAAAAATAATGGTCGAAAAAATATCAGTTTTTGTTTACACTACTTTTTAGTTTAAACAATCAACCAGAGAATCTAATAACCATCTTGAAAACAAAACCATTTTTGATAAATAGAATTTCAGCAATACTTTATAAGACAGCATTAACGCCACAATGCTGCTATGATACCAGCCACATTTATTAAAATGTATATACGCTATTGCTAACAAAGATTCATAAGCATTCAAATCTAAAGGTTCTCCTCAGGTTTGATCATAATTTATTTGTGACATGCAAAAGAAGTACCCCAAACAGAAGAATGTTGTATTTGTAATTACTTTCTTTTTACAAGTTTCCTTCTAAAGTTGTGAGAGATTGAACAATTACAATTGTGTTCTGGATGCTACAGAGTGAAGAAAACCAACGACCCTTATGATGGCGGTCCTGCTGAGTCCAGTGTCTATGTAAGTGTACCGGTGGCGTTTCATTAGGAGGCCCCGGTGGTTCTACACATCGGCCTGGAGTAGTTGCCTTGGTTGACGGTGTTCTGGGCTGCCAGCCTGATGCAGTAGGTGGTCCACGGCTTGAGGTCGGTCTCAATGTAGAAATGACCCTCCACGGTTATCATTTTCGGTGGCTGATTGGTCGGCTGCTTCTCCACAATTACGACCGTGTACTCGGTGGCATTCTTCACTGTCATCCACTTCACATACAAGGACACTCCACTTACTGAGACATTCAGCACTTTGGGGGTTTCAAGATCTGAGAGAGAGACGGTGAGAAATGAACACTTGTTTCATAGTGCAGGCCTATGACCGATGATGATTTCAGAGTCACGACTATGTGTCACACTAGCTCTAGCTCTAGGTTATGTCATAACACCACACTTACTGTTATCTAGATGGGCCTGCAAATCTCTCTTTCTGCGAGCTTCTACTGGACCTGAGGAAGTTGAGAAATAATGGTGACAAATGTCAGAAACTGGATTTAAAAATGGCAACATAGAGGAAATAGTGAGGAAAAGATATACAACATTGGCGGGATCTGTCAGCGGTTCTGTTAGGGCCAGTCAAAAACGTTGATAGTGGTTCTCTGGGTTGTGCGTCTGACCTGTGATATCTCGGTTCGGGAGGCTTTCTCCCGCTGCATTGCTGGCTGTCACTTCAGTGGCGTTGGGCTCAAAGTTGGTCAGCCAGCAGGAGAGTCCGGTGGTGTTGCAAAGCTCGACGCGTTCTTCCCCCGACACACTGTAGACGGTGTAGCTTGTGGCAAACACTGATGCGTCCCAGGAAAGCACAGCGGACACGTTGTCACCGGTGTATTTCACATGCTGTGGAGCACAGGGGACTGGGAAAGAAACAGTGACAATGCCGTTAACAGAAGGACTGGGGGAGGTTGTATTTAAATCATGCATCATCCCTCTTAGGTAGGGTTGGACAATTAATCAAAATTGTATCAAAATCGCAAAATGGCTTACTGCAATTTTCAAATGGAACAATATTTGTTATTGGCAAAATATGCCCTTTTATCTTAAATATTGCCGTGCTGCAAAGATGCCCTGGTCTACATATGATATTCTACAAAAAATCCACCATAATCATTTGAATGTTTTACTACAAAAATAAGAATAATGTTGTAAAACTGGTCATTCCCTCTAATATTGAAAATGATATAGTTTAGCTCTATTCTTAAGTCCCCCTATTTCACAGTTATCAACATAAAATACATGGTTGACAACACATGTAGTTGAAAGTAGAATAAGTGTTGATTGCTTTTCAGTATTTGTCAACAATTATAACATCCTATGAAGAAAGTTTATACAATTATAACAGTTTTTTACGATATTGTCATTTCTTTTCTGTTTATACAGCAGCCTCTACTTTAAGGTTTGAATGTTTCCTCTTACTTTAAGTGCAATTTAAATTGTTTTGCCTAGTGATATCGTTATAAAAGGTCACTAAAATCCCTGCTCACCTTCTGTATAAAGTCCCGTTTGGGTGCAGCGTAAACTCACCTGTGACTCCAGTAAAAGCAATGGACGGCTCGCTGGTCCCGGCTGAGTTTCTGGAGCGTACAGTGACATTATAAACTGTGCTGCAAGGTATCGGGAACTCAAAGTATGGCCTGGGCAACCAGTAAGATGAGACCTGCATCAGGGTCTGTGGGTTGTTTTGGATGCGACCGGTTGTCTCCATTAGGTACTCCACATCAGAACAATTGACACGGTCCCATGACACCATGGCCCAGTGAGCTTTGCCTATCCTTTGCATTCGGACATTAAGAACGGTCGGAGCGCATGGGGCTGAGGAGGAAAGAGATGAGTGATTAAATTCATATTTTACAAATGGAAGTGGCCCAGATACATTTCCAGCACTTGTTCTTCAGGTTTAGTTTACCACTTGTAAAATTGAGTCCTTTGAAAACACATTTTAAAGAATAAAAACACGTCCACGATATGTTTACAATATCTTCACCACTAGACTAGCTGTACTACGTTGCAGGAATTAAACCAAATGGGAAGGACGTAACATACGTTTATTGATTGGTTGTTACGTTACTGTATGTTACCTAAACAAGACTAAAGATGTGTAGTATCTACGTTCTATATTTAACAAAGACATTTTCTCAGTAAAATAAATAGAATTCTTGCCAGGACCAGAGATAACACTTAAACACTTGTTTTTCTGCGTATTTTGTTCTCCATGTAAAAATGAATTTATGCTCAATTAACTATTTGGAGCATTGTTAATCATGGTGAACTGCACTAGTTTAAATATTTACCTGCTCCCGCCTGCAGAGGTGCACTAAACGAGCTGTTGCAGACGCCGTTTGAGGCTTCAACAGAGAAATTGTAAACGTCCCCACAGCCCAGGCCTTCGATTGTGCAGGAGGTGACTGCGCTGTCGCAGTAGAGCGCGTCTCCAGCCGTAGATTGGGCGCAGCCAAAATACTCCACGGCGCCCTCACTGGCATCCCAAGACAGCGCGGCAGAGAGGGTCTCACAATCAAGATCCACCGCGAGACCGGAGGGCTCACAGGGCACTGCGACGACAGAGAGAAAATCCAGTTTGCTCTGCTGTGTCAGATTAACTTGGTGGTAATGTAGAAACCAAATTAAGAACGTAGCAGCTAGATTGTGCATATTAGAAGAATAGGAAAAGCTACTTTTTCAACACCAGAAATGTATTTTGAATAAACTATAGCATGAAAGAAAAAATATAGAAGTATAGAAGATGTCTTTGCACAATTTTCTTGAGAGCTCACAGCTCCAATAAGCTATCTTCCTATTCCCTTCTGAAAATATGACTTTATTTAGGTCTGCAGTTAACAATTTTAAAGATTTGTCATTTCACTTCTTGTTTTCTATCCAATTAATTTGTCTACCTGTTCTGAAGGATGAAGTATCGGGCTCGCTGGTGCAGTTGTCTCCACTGGCGGTGATGCTTAAGTTGTACGTCTGTCCGCAGTTCAGATTCGCCAGAGTGCAGTTGTTTACGGAGGAGTTGCAGCTCGCTACGTGTCCATCCGTCCCTGTGGCTGTCAGCTGGTAGGACGTAGCCACCGGGGAGCGTCCCCACGTCACCGCGGCCCCATTCTCCTCGCATGATGCTGCCACTGTCACATTGTCTGGGACACAGGGCGCTAAAGAGAACACAATAACCGTAGATGTATTTGTTTGTTTGTATATTTAGACCTCCATTAGCAGTTGTAATTCTTCACGGGGTTTACGCAAGAATTTGTTTCACAGTCTCACAATAACACAAAATCCATGACAAATAGCGCAACCAGAAAAACTTACATAATATACAGTATAAGCTCACGTACGACATAAAACACAACACCAATAATGTTTTAAAGCTAGATGCATGATTCTCATTCGTGATATGTCTGATGACTTTACGTTGGATTGAGTTTGTTCTATTATGTAATTCAAATAATGATATTGTTCTATAATATAAAATGCCCTGCTACTGCATGTTCTGTAGAAAAGTTATGCATTTCAATACTAAAAGTGTATTTATTCTACAAGATATATGAAGTGTTTTATTATGACATTTAAAAAAAGAAAACTAGTAATGAATCCACTAATCTGTTCCAGTGATTCAGACTATTTTGGTGTGAGGAAAAATACCTGTTTTGATCTTCTTCGTTGGGCTCCTGAGGCTACTGCACTTATCAGAAGACGTTGATACTATGACGCTGTAGTGCATGCCACAGCTGATATCCGTGAGAACACAGGAGTTGGAGGAGCTGTTACAGGAAATGAGGGTTTGGTCGTGGCCCTCGGCGGTCACCACATAGAGCGGCGTGTCCTCCGTCATCTCCCACTCAACCAGGATTGTGTCGCTGTTGCATTGCGTCACTGCATTGATGGATGTGAGAGCACAAGGACCTACAGAGCAGGAGAGGAATAAAAAAAAAATAGCTTCAGAAAACACTCGTATGAAATTAAAAAGCTGTCATTAGGAAGCAAATTTAGGACAACATAATAATATAACAGTATATCCTTCTTCTACAAATCCTTCCTTCCTGCTGCTGTCAAGCTGCATAACCAACTGAGCTCGCAGTAGACCACAACAAACACTTAATAACACTTCAATCACTTTGGTCACTTTAATTACTTTTAAATTAACTGGTGCAATATAAATATATTTTAAATACTTTTTAGTCCGTCTGTGTATATATAATATTGCTATTGTGGATAATTTTTTCTTCTTTACTGTTTATTTATATTACTGCTGCTGTAATCCTGCAATTTCCCCACTGCGGGACTAATAAAGGATTATCATATCGTATCTCTTCTCATTTCTTCTTCTACTTAATCTTTCAGAGAACCCGTCTTGTCAAACGACATCATTGGTGCTTTGTAGAATTAAACCCTTTAAAAGGAAGATTCTAAAATTAAACTCTATGCAGCTTTTAACGAGCTCAAAATAGAAGCACAGAGTAAATCCTGTTTTGCCTAGTTATTAAATCTGTTCCCAACCTAGGGATCAGGACCCCTCCAATGGATCATACAATACATTTAAGGGGTCACAAGATAATTACTGGGATGGAAAAGAAGAAAAAACATTGTTTTGCTATCCCGATTGATAAAAAATAGATAGTTGTTATTACTCAAATCTTTGCTTCTTTTGGGAAACATCGAATAGTTTTCACCAGTAGCAATCAAATGGAAAGAAAAGTCACTGTTTGATGAACAACTGTTCATTTTAAGGGGTCACAAGCTGAAAATGTTTAAAGCACTGATCCATAAATGTCAGCGTAACAGCACAAGATCATTATAGCACTTTATTTAGTGTTTGGTAATGCATAATATTGTGCAATGCTTACTAGATAATTTCATAGACAACATTTCAGCAATTCACTTTAAAATTGTTGCACTGAGAGTAGAGAGTCTTGTTGAATACCTGTCTGAAGCTCAAAGGTGCTGTCATTACTGCGGCAGTGTTTGTTGACAGCAGTGACATAGAAGTTGTAAAGGGTCCCACATTTCAGATCTGGGATATCACAGAGAGAGGAGGTGGTTGTGCAGCTGGTGTTGTGACCTCCGACCTCTTGGGCCATCACTTCGTAACTGAGGGCTCCTTCTGAGACGTCCCACGTCACCCAGGCAGAGCTTGAGACGCAGTCCAGACGGCCCTGAGCCTTTCTGGGCACACATGGAGCTGTGGAGGGAATTCAGAATTGTATATCTTATTTCCTCCTCTGTTTGAAGACATGCTCCAGGAGCAGAGGGATGTAGGAATTATGTTATGTCAGACACTCATGGCAACCCGTTACATACAGGCATGGAAAGTATCAGCAACCGTATTAGTTTATAAAGACATGCCAATGTGCACTATCTTCAACCCATTTACATTTTGATCAATTATCTTTTGTTTTTAATCAGGTAGTAAAAGAAATACACACATTTACCATCTTTCTTAGAAAACAGAGATAGTTACAGTCTGTAACTCCCCCCCAGTGTGTATTTTGTGTGTGAATAAAACAAACGAGGTACATACAACACGTAGTCACGCAACTTACTCTAGGATACTTGCCTCCTGCCACCAGCTCCATACTTAGTCACACACAACTGTGATATTTAACTTCTCATTTCACTAAAGTGTATATGTATTTCCCAATATATTGAATTAATCCTTTAACTGTAAAACACACATAAGAAGCATGCACAAACACACAGCTATATTAAAAACTGCTGTTAACACATGCATTGCCTGCAGTTGATGCAAGTGTTAAATTTGTAGCAGCTGTTTCCTTTCTTTCCTCTCATTGACTCAGGTTTTTTAAGTTTAGAACTAAACTGATGCTTGTGGAAGATCTGGAACCTGCTAAGCCTGTGTTTAAGTGAAGGAATTTCTGTGCCGCAAAGCCAAATCCACTACAATGCTCTGACCTCAGGGTTCTATCATGTCATCAATACACTACTGCGCGTAAATGTATCATTTGAACAACAGGACGTGTGCTTGAAGCGTACCTGTGGAAGTCTGGACCACAGCGCTTGCCGTGCTCTCACAGCCGTCTCTCACAGACAGCACCGTCACGTTGTAGTGCCGTCCACACGGTAGATCGCTTATGGTGCATTCAGTGTCGCTGGAGTTACAGTAGAGTCTCGCTCTGGTGTTGCTCACTGCCGCCATATGGAAGTACTGGGCATCTGGGTTGGGCGACCAGGACACGGTCATGGCGCCATCATCACACTGTGCATCAACAGCCACATCCTGGGGTGCACAGGGGGCTGAGGGGGAGAGACGGAGAAAGGGTTGGTATTATTCTGCTAACCGCCATTATATCACTATACTATGTTGAGGAGAAATGTACTTTTTGGACCAATAACATACTACTGTCTATTTATAGAAAGTCACAAGAAGCCCCCTCCGTGTTTGCAGTACCTGTCTGCACGTACGCCATGTCGCTCTCCACACTGGAGCAGGACTCATCCTGGGCGAACACGCTCACGTTGTAGGTCGTTCCACACTGCAGGTCGCTCAGATCACAGTGGGTCACGGTGGTGTTACATTCAGTCTTGTCGCTTCCATCTGCTGCAACACCCACTGCGAGATAGGAGAGCGCTCCACTTGCTCGCTCCCATGTCACGGCAGCAGAGTTTGAGTGGCACAGTAGGGCAGCATTGACGTTGGTTGGCGTGCAAGGCACTAGGAGCGAGAAAGAGGACGGAGAATAGTTCCCGTTGCTTCGATCAGAAAGTTCACATATCAGCAAGTAGGAATGTCTCGATCTATCTGGGACGATCAATGTTTTAACTGATCAGTTTGGGCTGTATTGAGCTGTAATAAGGCCGATACTTCATTTGATGTCAAATTGTATGCATTATATCTTTTAGCACATCTTTTTCGACTATACCTAAAAAAAAAAGAGCACTTTAGTAGCACTTAAATGGCACTTATAGCACTTTGTACCGGTAGTTTGGCTTTCTTGAAGAAATTGTACTTTCTGGATTCTTGTTGTTCTGAGTTTGTACTCATGGTTGAATGCACTTGTTGTAAGTCGCTTTGGATAAAAGCGCCAGCTAAATGAAATGTAATGTAATGTAGCTCTTTAAATATGAATCTTTTGGCTTCAACTCGAAAATATTTAAGTTATTATTGACAATTTGTTGAAAATGAAATCTAAATGTATTCAATAAGGGATTTTAAAAGAATACTGCATTAAGTAAATGCAGTACAGGACTGATAACAATGCAATCAAACTCTAACCCTTGAGGTCTATGGCATTCAGTTCCATTTCAGCTTTTTGACAATGCCCGTGGTTACTGCATCAGTGAACAGTGGTGCCCATATATGGCATTTTAATTGCCCCTGTTTATGTTTTGCTCTATGTTTGAGAATAAAGTGAAAAGACTCAGATCTTAAAGTATTTGGGTACCAACCTGGAACCAGATCCAAATGGACCTGGCAATGGGAATCCTAACAGTTTAGGCTGCCCCTTCCTGATGTTTAGTTTACTTTATTTAACTTCTAACAGCAACATTATCCCAGAAATGTCTTATTAGATTATCAACTGTCACTCAAACCAGAGCATTGAACTCATGGAAAATGACACCAGACATACTGAAAAACGTACCTGACTGCAGGTTGAGGTAGGCGTTGCTGTTGTCACATTCTCCATCCATAGCCATCAATGTCAGGTTGTAGAGCTGGCCGCAATGCATGTTGGGTAGCTGGCAACTGTTTGCGGTGCTGTTACACTGAATCTTGTGACCATCGGGCCCAAAAGCTCGCACCATGTAGGAGGACACGCCCTCCTCCTCGTCCCACGACACAACTCCTGTATCATTACTGCACACCATCTCTGCTGTTACATTCTGTGGTATGCACGGCACTAAAGACAGACAGGCAGACAGACAGGTATGAATGAACATAGGTATAAAAACAGCTTCAGTATGACATTCAATATGCCTGATTCTACCTGTGTTGAGCTCCACTGCAGAGCTTCCAGCGCTGCTACACGTCTCATCTGAAGCGCTAACGGTGATGGAGTAGTTGAGGCCGCACATCAAGTCATCGAACAGACACGTCGTCTCGGTGCTGTTGCACGTAGACGCGTAGCCGCCGTCGCACTGGGCAACTGTGGTGTACGATGACGCCCCTTTGCTGGACTCCCAGGAGACCGCCACATCGCCAGACTCACAAACCACCCGGGCCTCCACCTGCTGTGGGACACAGGGCACTGCAGAGGCACAGACAGAAACATAGATCTTGTATAATGATTCAGGATCAAAAGGGTCCAATAACCATCCAGTATTAGCAATATCAGCGCTACCAGAGAATACCCAACACTATTTAGCCTAAATTAGCTTTGTAAGAAAAATATAGTATGCCAAATCTCAAAGACTAAATTAAGGAAATACAGTTGCATTAGTTCTCGTTTTTTATGACAATGTTATAGACTACATGCATGCATCATTTTCTTCCACCGTGACTCAGCAACAGAAACATCCTAATAATTCAAAAGATGTCTAAATATTACTAGAAACGCACAATTAAATTCGCCCAATCTGTAATGAAGACTATCTATCATGCCGCCGAGGCCTCAGCATGTTGATCCTCTGCGATCAGTCTAACCTGCTTGCAGCTGCGTCATGTCGCTCTTCGAGACGTTGCACACGCTGTCGACAGCAATCACAGTGATGTTGTAGGTGAAGCCACACAGGAGGTCTGTGAGAACGCAGGCCAGCGAGTCCGTCTCGCAGTGAGATTCATCTTCCTCCACGCCGAAGGCTTGGACAACGTAGGAGTCGGCCCCTGTGCCGGCCTGCCACGTCACACGGGCCGTGTTAGTGGAGCAGTTCACGACAGCCACAACATTTTCAGGAGGACAGGGCACTGGAAGAGGAAAGTGAGAGAGAGAGAAAATATCACAAAGGAGGTTTTTGATCAAGTCACTAGTTAGGGGAGTAGCCAGAAAAATGGGTCATAGTTTATTTTCACGATTTAATTCACGAAGGAATGAGCCCAATAAGAGTGACGATTCTGATCATCGTAGGTTTTACTTCCTCCATGTTTACCTCCTTAACTGGAGTTGACAACTATATAATTCTGGTCTGAAATCATATCTAACAACAATCTTTAAAAATCAGATGGAGGTCCCTGAAGCAAAATCTTAACAAATGGGGGTCTGTTACCTAATGTCTTTCAATGTAGGGGTCCTTGACACCAAGAAGCTGGAGAACCACTGTAGAGGATTGTCTTTATTGATAATTTTTTTTCTTTTGAAAGGAAAAATCTCTTTACATTTTGGGAGCATTTTGACAATCCAATTTTTTACAATTTGGTTTATTTTTTACCACTGTTTTAATATTTGTACACATTTGGGGCGAAATTTGAAGTGGAAAATAATGACCTGTCGCTACTTTACACCTGTAACCCAAAAAATAAGGCTATCAACTATATACTGAACACATTAAAAACCCTTACCCTATAACTCCAATTTTAAAGATGCTTTTCTTTTGTCTTTTAGAGCTCACCTGACGCCACCTGCAACTGGGTGCTTGGCGGGCTGCTGCACTCCTCATCTGAGGCCACAGTGACCACATTATAGGTCTGACCACACTGCAGGTCTTTCAGCTCGCAGTTGGTGAAGTTGGTGGTGCAGTTGGAAACATGGCCGCTAGAGCACCGAGCTGTTGCCGTGTAGTTCAGGGCGCCGGCGGCATAGGCCCAGTCCAAGAGGGCGGAGTTGGTGAAGCAGTCGAGAACCACAGAGCCAATGCTGGGTGTGCAGGGAACTGAGAGAGGGACGGGAGAAAGGGAGGACTGGAGTAACACTCGTCCACGTTAACAGCAACAAGTCAGTGATACACATTCACATGCAAACATCCAGTTGTTCTAGTTGGTTCTACCTGAGTTGAACTTTGTAGCCAGGCTCGGTAAACTTGAGCAAATCTCATCCTGCGCCACCACCTGGACAGAGTAGACCTGCCCGCAGGTCAGGTTGGTCAGGGTGCACGTTAGGTTTGTACTCTCGCAGGTGGCCATGGCTCCCTGTGTGCTCTGAGCCGTCGCTTTGTAGGACAGAGCGCCGTCGCTGGCACTCCAGGACACCAGAGCCTGGTTTTTAGAGCAGTCTATCGTCGCGGCCACATCAGTAGGAACACAAGGCTCTGGAGAAAGGCAGGAGGAGGAGATTGTGTTAAGTTTAATTATTTAATTGTGGAGTGACAAGAAGTTTGAGATCATCTGAACAAGCCTTTATTTTTAAAAAGTCATCAAATGAACTCAGCATAAAAAACAACCCCATTTTAAGCAAACAATTGGATAACACATTTTATAGACAATTATACATTTTCTTCCCTTAGACTCTTGACCAAATGTATTTCCACACCTGTTTACAGAAATAGAAATGCATGAAAGAATTATAGAGAAAATAGATCAAGGAAGTTTCGGGCATGAAATAGTTTTAAATGTCCTACCTGACTGCAGTGTGTCGGCCTCGCTGGGGTCAGAGTTACACTTCTCGTTCGAGGCGACGACCGTCACCGCGTAGTTCTGTCCACATTGGACGCCGGGCATCCCGCACTGTGTGCTGTCAGTCCAGCAGCTTCGCGATCGGCCGTCTTCTTGCGTCACCGTAGCGGTATAGAACTCGGCCCCGGCCGAAGCGGTCCACGAGACCACCGCGATGTTGGAGAGGCAGTTCATGAAGCTGGTGACGCCGGTGGGCGGGCAGGGCTCTGCGGGAGGGAAGAACAGGCGGTTAGTGAACGCTGACTTTGGAATGAGAGAAAGAGCCGTTTGTGGAGTTACGGTTAACATCAGTGCTGCAGAGTATGTGTTTTTATTGTTCTCCCTGTGGGATAGAGGGTGTTAGTAGGTTGTACTGATCTAAAATCCCTTTGCGAAAATATTAATAATATATATATATCCTCTGAGTTTAAGTGGTTTGAAAGTCTAAAAGTTTAAAAGAAACCAATAAATAATTAAAATACATAATTGAATTCAAGAAAAGAAGAACGTAGTAGTCATCCTACAGCTATAGGATATAGTAACTTTAAGATGATGAATAGTAACCCTCTATACTCTTTTGTTTTGACAATAACAGGATTTGCACATTGTGATATATTATGTGTTTGACTTGTACTTAAACTCTAGCTCACCAGAGTTAAGCCTTTATTAAAAAACAAGGGCAGATGGAATAGTAATCTACCTGACTCGAGCACTAGCGGCTGACTGGGGAGGCTCGGGCACACAGAGTCGACGGCCTGAACTGACAGGAAGTACTTCTGTCCACAGAGGAACTCAGAAATGAAGGCCCAGGTGTCGTTGGTGCTGAGCTGCACTTTGTGGCCACTGTTGGTCTCTGCGGCCACAACGTAAAACTCAGCAGTGTCACTGGCATTCCAGGTCAGCGATCCCACCTTAGAAATGGATTACAATATAGTTGTATGTTCAGTTTGTGTAAAAAAAAAAAACGTACAAGTATTTGTATAGCCTCTATCAAAACAAAAGCGCTTTACAGCAGAAAGATGCGATAGTTTAATAATTCCTGAGGAGGAACCTTTTGTAAAAGTCCAATATTCACCTTCATAGTGCAGTTCAGAGATGATGTGAAGTTCTGAGGAATACAGGGTGCTAAAGACAGAAGGTTAGTTAGTTGTGATTCATTCTTGGTGGTTATAATATCTCGTTGTGCGCAGTACATAAAGCATGTTTACCCATTCGCATGGACGTGCTGTTGCTCGGCATGCTGCTGCACATGTAGTCGTTGGCAATGACATGAACGGTGTACTGCTCGCCGCAGTGCAGGTCGTCCCAGGTGCAGTTGGTGGTGCTTGTGGTGCACACGTGGGTGTGGCTGTCCTGTCCCACTGCGATGGCCAAGTAGGACTCCGCCCCGTCGCTCTCCGCCCAGCTGATCGCTCCCAGGTTGTTCTCGCACTGTAGAAAGCTCTGGACATGCTCGGGCACGCAGGGGCCTGAGGTGAAGGGAGATTGTGGCGTCGTGATAAACGTATTATGGTGTGCACATTAGACAGAACTGGAAATTAAAACACACACCTGTCTTGAATGAGTCAGGCATGCTCACAGCGCTGTCACACTGATAATCCTGAGCTTTTACAGTGAAGTTAAACAGCTGTCCGCAGGGCAGCTCAGCCTCCACGGTCGTCTCCTCGGTTTGGAAAGATGTGACGTATCCCAGGTCTCCTGTGGCTGACACCACGTAGACGGATGCCCCTTCAGCTGCCGACCAATCCAGCACTACCGTCTCATTGTTACATGACCCGCTGGCCGTGAGGCCGGTTGGCTGGCAGGGCCCTGGAAGAGGAGACAATGTGTTTCGTGAAATGTGATTTTAGTTCAGATGTGATCTTTGCTGTTCCCACTTCTGACACGTTTGTTCCAATATCGCTACAGTGTGGGGCAATAAATAATTATATTTCAAAAAGCTGGATCAAGGGAATTTGTTGTAGTTTTACTTAAAATTATGATTATTATTAAATTAAAATTATATTATTATTAATTAATTATTAAAATAGCAGCTGACTTATTGATCATTTGACATATTGATTAAATAATTAAACAAATTTGAATAGGATAAATAGATTTTACAGTAACTGCATAAAGTTGGGTGGAAAAACAGCAACTTAATATACAAAATGACAAACATTCTTGAAATGATCAATAAATAATATCAATAAAAACATCTCTCGCACTGACAATATTTTGTTAAACTGTGATGAGGGTGAACAATCAGGAGGATCATTTAATCTCCATCTCTATGCAGCTAAAAGCCCAATCTCTCAATCAATCAAGCCATCCATCACCTAACTAGGTAATTAGTTGAGCTCTACCTGTCTGAATCTCCACAGTGCTGCTGGTTTCACTGTAGCACATGTCACTGAATGCAGTGACAGAGAAGTTGTAGTTTTCCCCGCAGTACAAGTCGGAGAACTGGCAGGTGGAGTTGGTGGAGTTGCACTGCAGAGTCATTCCCGTGCTGCAGGTGGCAGTCGCCATGTAGAGCTCCACTCCCTCGCTCTGCTCCCAGAACATGTTGGCCGTTCTCGTCCCGCACCGCAGGTCCACTCCGACGCGTAGAGGTTTACAGGGCCCTGAACACACCACGAGTTGAGATAAGTTTCAGTGACTCCCATTCGCTCGACTCCAACTACTCTGTGATGAGATGTTGCTCAACTCACGTGTGCTGAAGGTGACATTCGTGAGCATCTCAGTCTGGCAGTGATCGCTGATGGTTGTGAGGCTGACGTTATACGTCTGACCACACTGCAGCTCAGTCAAACCACACCGCTCCTCATCAGTCTCGCATGAAGCCCGGTGGCCATCCTCTGCTACTGCCGTCACCTCGTAGGCGCTCGCTCCATTGCCGAGGCTCCATGACACTTCGGCCGTGTTGTTGTAGCAATCCAAAGCCGCTGCCACATTTCCAGCTGCACAGGGAGCTTTAGACAAAAGGGACGGAAAGACAGAGGCATCACAATGCAATTTGAATGATCACACTGCAGGCTCTCTAGGTCTTAAAATTGCCAAAGCTAGAAAGAGAAAGTTGGCAACATTAAATGCCACGAGCTGTAAACTACAGCAATTAAAGCCATTATTATGAATTGCTTCATAATAAATGAAAGCCAAAGGCACGAGAGAGGCAAACCACAAGTTTTCTGGTTTCAACTTTCTTTGCTAACTGCTGTTTAGTATACTGTGTTTTGCTCTTCGGGTTAATTTTCCAATTTCTTGGGGGATGTAGACGTATCCATGCACAATGTGGTAACTTTTAAAAAGGTACCCTGTTTTCCTCTAAACAAACAAAGTTTGCATTCACTGTTTCTCACCAAAAATCAATACGTGTATCCCCGAGGCCACACAGAGTGCATTTGCAAAGCCAATTTTTTATATTTGAAACCTGCATTGTATATATTCTCGTTTGCTCGCTAGCATGCTGCATTTTGCAAGCACATTGCTAAATTTCTTTCCGCCATCTGTTCATCAGTGGATTATCATGAAACTCATGAATACATTGACCTGAGAAGCCATGAGTGCACCATACCTGAGACCAGCAGCACAGTATCGGAGATGCTACTGTTGAGTATTTCTCCGATGGCAATGACAGTTGTGTAGTAGACGACGCCACAGTGGAGGCCTTCTATGTTGCAGAAAGTGTTGTTCGTGTAGCAGGACAGGGAGTGGCCATCTCGCCCGCCGAGACGGGCCTCATAGCCCACTGCACCAAAGCTGGCCCCCCACGACACGATCCCCACGTCGTTGTAACACTGCACGTTGGTCTCCACGTTGTTGGGCGGACAAGGCTCTGAAAGAGGAAAAAGAAGCATACAGATATTATGTTCTATATTGCACATTAAAAAACACCAATACGCTACTTTATCTGTGAATCTTCGTATGTTTAATTGTAATATTCACATCAACAGATACTGAAAATATCAAAAGTGTCATGTTAAGCCGAACATACCTACATGTTCCTAGGGCTACAACTATTTATTGTTTCGCTTATCAATTATTCTGCTGATTATTTCCTTGATTCATTTAATAGTTTTGCCTGATCAACACTCCAAAACGTATAGATAAAGAATAAGGACAAGAAAAAAAACAGCAAATCTTCACAGTTGAGAAGTTGAAATAACGGAAAGTTTTGTATTTATACTTGACAATTGACTGTTCTAACAGGTTCTCAAGCTGTCAATTCCCAACTCTTATCATCTCAACAGTGACACTACCGTCATGCTAACAACAGCAAAGAAAGTCCACTGACTGTTAAGAACCGAGCAAGTGCAAAGAAGCATCTTCTGTCAAGTTCGAGGCATTTTCTCACCTGTCGTAATTGCGACGGATTCGGTCGAGGTGGACACGCCTTGACACACGGGACTGTTTGCAGTGACGTTAACGGTGTACATCTGGCCGCAGCCCATGCCGTACATGGCACAGCTGGTGTCGTTGGTGATGCAGGAGACCGTCAGGCCCTGCTCCGTCGCCCCTTGAACTGTGTAGTAATCAGCACCGGCGGCCACGTCCCACCACACCTGGCCGATGGTCATGCTGTAGTAAGTGACGATGTGATCGGGGATGCATGGCTCTGGAACAGAGGGAAAGTGTTGACGAGCGAAGTGAAGTGGCAATAATTCAGACTTTTGGCATGCGTATAGCTTGGTTAAGCTTGTGTGCCTCACCGGT
This sequence comes from Myoxocephalus aenaeus, assembly GCA_038501785.1. NCBI lineage: Eukaryota > Metazoa > Chordata > Actinopteri > Perciformes > Cottidae > Myoxocephalus > Myoxocephalus aenaeus. The sequence continues at coordinate 4,130,994 of JBAMJR010000011.1, forward strand.
GACCAGCTGTCCTGTCATGTGAGCGATGCTGCTGCAGGTCTGCCCCACAGCTTTCACCGAGACAGAGTAGCTCTGGCCACAAAGCAGCCCTTCCACATCACAGTGGGTGCTGTTGGCCTCACAGGTGACGTTGTCGCCCGACGCGGTGGTGGCCATGACCGTGTATGACAAAGCCCCATCACCTGGGTACCACGCCACCATGGCCGTCTGCGTAGAGCAGTCCATCACCGCCTCAATACGTCTTGCTTCACAGGGAACTGAGAGGACAGGTACAACGGTTATGACATGCATGACTTCAGTTTGTCATAGTTGTCATAGTTTGCTTGAACTATATTACGACATCGCTCCGATGTCTAAAAACAAGTTCCACCTTTTTAAGATATGCGTCTGTCACTTGACTCTCTGTACCTGAAGCTGTGTCAACCACAGGAGTGGACGGGCTGTTGCAGTATCCGTCTGAGGACACCACGGAGACATGGTAGATCTGACCGCAGCCCAGTCCCGTCACATTGCAGGAGCCCTCGGTTGTGCCCTGGCAGGTTGTGCTCTGACCGTTACTGTCCTGCACTGTGGCGATGTAGGAGTCGGCTCCTGAGCTCTCCGACCAGGACGCAGTCAGACTATTGCCCTCACAGTCCACCGCAGAGGAGACGTTTGCAGGTGTGCACGGCACTAGCGAGAAGAGATAAAGGAGATTTGGTGCAGGGCTTTAAGTCTTCTTATGTAACCGTTGGTCACCAGAGATGAAGAAATGATTATACATAATATATACTTATTGGTATTCGCTATCATATCTGTGTGCCAAATGTGAAGTTACAGGCAGCAGCAGCTTAGCTTAGCATAAAGACTGGAAACGGGGAAACGGCTAGCCTGGCTCTCTTCGATGGGAACACAATCCTTGTACCAGCACCATCAAATTTAATATAAAAACTACAAGTATTGGTTTTACAGGGGCTTGTAAACCTGACTATTTCTTGGGCATGCACAGTGACTACAAATGTTGTCCAGAATTGACCAAACCAGACGTGACTCATCTTTATATTCACCATACGACATGGTAGAGGATTATTTCCCAAAATGTCAAACTATTCTTTTAAAGCTAAATCATGACTTTCACTGTATACTGTTTTCAACCCACAAAAAAAGATAAATAGCATAATCTGTACAAGGTTACATGGTTACAGCTCCAGATGAAAAGAAACAAATAATACATGCAGAAACGTAATTCGTCGTATGCGGCTCTGGATAACGTCGGTGTGAAAACTTCGGCAGTGAAAGTCTGAACATACCGGTCTTGATGGTCACACTGTCGCTCCGGTTGCTCTGGCAGTCCTGGTCCTCTGCCACCACAGTAGCTGTGTAATACTGTCCACAGCGCAGACCTCTCAGCTCACACTGGTTCGTGTTGGAGCTGCACTCGTCCACGTGGCCGCCGGTGGCCACAGCCCTCACTCTGTAAAGCTGTCCTCCCCTGCTGTGATTCCACGACATGGAGGCCACATTGTTGCTGCAGCTCAGACTGGCTTCCAGGTTCTGAGGAACGCATGGCTCTGAGGGGGCAGAGTTCAACATAGGCATTTATTGATGCTTTATTTAAAAGGACTAATCACAAATCCTGGGCTCTGTAGCTGTAATTATGTTATTAACTGATCCTAATTATTTCCATAAGGTGTGTATGCATTTTTGAAACATGTACAGTGTGTGTGTGTGTGTGTGTGTATATATATATATATATATATATATATATATATATATATATATATATATATATATATATACAGTATATATCACACCTGTCCTGGTGATGTCCCCTTCGCTCTGGGAGCTGTTGCACGTTCGTCCCTCAGCCACGACAACCAGAATGAACATTTCTCCACACGGCAGATCGCCGATGTCGCAGCCGGTGTCCAACGTGGTGCAGCAGAATCTGCCTCCGGTTATCTGGTCCAGCGAGGCCGTGTACGTTACCGCACCAGGAATGGCTGACCAGGTGATGCTGATCGTGCGATTGTCGCAATCCACGGAATTTTCTACATTCTCAGGAGGACAGGGAGCTGGGGAAGGAGAAGGAGAAGCACTGTGAGGTACGAATTAAAAACAACCTCCTGATTAACCGTGGATCTATACTTGCACTACAAAAACAAGATTCCAAGTAGGTCACCTGACAGCCAAGGTACATGACTCAGAAAGAGGTACACAAGCAGCTTAGAGCTGCTATGAGAGGCTAGATGTTCGGAAAAAAACTACTCGCACTAGCATATTTGACTTGAAAACCCTCAGAGCTAGAATACATTGAGAGAATAGATTTTAGAGAAACACTTTAGTGATTTCTTCAGACCAGCCATTGCCGCTCAAGAGAAGCTAATATCTTAATTTCTAACACTAAAGCTATTTTTATTGAAGCTATTCTAGTGACATTATATTTTCTTTGGAGAAAATGTAATTGGTGCTTTCATTTGAGGGTCTCTTTAGCAGATATGGACGGAGGCCACAGCATCAAGTTGGACATTTTAATTCTGCATAAAGGGATTTTTAATATATTTTATAATTTCAAGAGGTGAAAAAGGAGTTGAAAAACTTGGTCTGGAGATCTGAAACATGTTTTGAAGAAATACAAATAGAGCAAATAAGTAAATAGAGCTCTATTTTAATACAGATCAGGTTCTGCATCTCTTTTCTTAGCTGTCTTTCTGCTGTTTGAGTGCAGAACTTTGAATCTTTTATTGAAAATATGTAAACAAAACAAAAGCCAACAGTTACAGCTCAATAGCTCTGTGTAATAAAAAAAATGTGCCTTCTTGTTTTCAAATTATAACGACTGTTTTTTATATTTATGTATGTGTATAGTTTAATTTTATTTTTAGTCTACCAGTCTCAGTCGAGACAGCGTTGCTTGATGCACTGGGACACTGCTGGTCTCGGGCCGTCATGGTGAAGGTGAGGTTTTGGCTGCACGTCAGCGGTGGCAGAGCGCACACCCCGTCTGACGTTGAGTTGCACTCGAACGTCTGGACGTCACCCTGGCTGTCCGTCGCCATGACGACGTACTCCTCAGCCCCTGCAGCCTCCTCATGCATCACCCAGGCCGAGTTCACCAAGCAGTCGATCTCCACACCGGACAGCCGAGGTACGCAGGGAACTGGAGGTAAACAGGAACAGATCGGAAAATGAGTTATTATGCTTAAAACCCTGACAGTGACTATAGAGACTATTAAAGAAACAAAGACACAAATATGATAAGAGTACAATAAAATAGAAGACAAAATAAGCTGAAATAGAAAGAGCAGTAGTGTACAGCTGCCTCTTTATTCAAGCAGAACTAAAATATTGATCCCTACCCGTCTTGATCAGTTGTGTGGGGCTGTCTCTGCCCACGCATCCGTTTCTGGATGGCGTGATGGTGACGTTGTACTCTGTCCCGCACTCCAGCATGCTAAGATTACAGCCGGCGTTTGTGCCGCTGCAGTTGTGCGGACGACCTGTGGCGTCGACCGCAGACACCGTGTACACGACCCCCGCCACACTGCTGTTCCAGGTGACAGACACAACACCGGTGGCACAGTTGACAGTGGGCAAGAAGGTCGGGAGAGGACAGGGAGCTGAGAGGAAGAGGAGAAGATGAGGTGAGGATGAACAAAGACACAGAAATGTACTTTTCTCATGTAAGAAATGGACTGAACATTTTTCTTGAAAGAAAGTAGGAAAACAGGGTATAGAAGTTAAGGAAAAGACCACCTTTTTTTTTCAAAATTGAAATATGCCATTTGAAAACCATCGTGACTCAACTTTGCATGTTTTGCCTTTAGTCTTTTGAATCACTTACAGATCTGATTAGATAAATAAAAGAATGCACTGTGGTCGAGAAACATACAGTTTTTGAGCAACATTCAAATAGTACGGAGAAAAAGAGAGTTCTGGAATCAGGTGTGCTGTAACAATCACCTGCAGTTTTACCCACCTGTAAGAACCTGTTTTGTGCGGCTATAGGAGCTGTTGCAGGCCTCATCGTGGGCCACCACTGTAACGTTGTAGGTCAGACCGCACTGCATGTTGTGCACTACGCAGTGAAGCTTATTCGTCCGGCAGAAGCTGACGTGACCTTTGCTGCTCACCACGGAGGCGCGGAACTGAGAAAGGTCACCCGCCGACTGCCAGGTAACGTTAAGGACACCGGACAAGCAGTCGAGGTTGCTCTGTATGTTCTGTGGCACGCACGGGGCTGAGCAGAGAGAGCAAAGAGAAAACATCTGTCACATCTGTCTGTTCACAGGTTTGATTCCGCCTCGGGTGTGTGAGTGCGACACTGAACTGCTTGGATGAACCTGAAATATTCTTGAGGTGAAAAAAAAGGGTTATGGTTTGACTTTGGTTTAAATACCTGTATGTATCACTGTGACGTCACTCTTGGCTCCAATGCATGTAATATCAACACCAGCAACGTAGACCTGGTACTGCTGTCCACACCGCAGACCAGATATCCGGCAGGTGGTGCTGCTGGTGTTACAGGACCACTGGCCGCCCTGTGCATCCTTAGCCACGGCCATGTAGGAGGCGGAGCCCTGCGAGGCCTGCCACGACACCGAGATGTTGTTTGATTCACACGAAGAGTCGACCGTCAGCTGGGTTGGAGGACAGGGAGCTGGGGGAATGAAAGATAATTTATAATATGCATCATTACATGCATTTAAGAGAGTGTGTGTGTGTGTGTGTGTCTCTGTGTGTGTGTCTCTGTGTGTCTCTGTGTGTCTGTGTGTGCGTGTGTGTGTGTGTGTGTCTGTGTGTCTGTGTGTGTGTGTGTGCGTGTGTGTGTGTGTGTCTGTGTGTCTGTGTGTGTGTGTGTGTGTGTGTGTGTGTGTGTGTGTGTGTGTATGTGCGTGTGCGTGACATGGATAACCTGTTGAGGGAGAAGGCTAAATGTAATGGATACATATTTAAAATGATTAGATAAGAAGTAATTTATCAACAGTTGAATAATGAGCTAAAAGTGACTGAAAAACAGTTGAAACTATAGGCTGAAAGTAATTGACAAATGTTCTGGGGGAAAAATGAGGGATAAACAGTAGTAAAAGTAGGCTCAAAGTAATATGGTAGTATATCATACATAGCTTCAAGTGGTTGATATGGAGTTGAAATAATGAGCTAGTTGAAAGCAATGGATGAACTGTTGAAAATATTGAAACTATCAGCTCAAAGTAGTTGGCGGCTAAACTCTATGAAGTATAAAAAGTCACCTGTGTTGATCCGGTGCCAGTTCTGTGCCGGAATGGGGCAGTTCTGTCCCTTTCCCTGTCCACTGACGCTCACCCTGTAGCTCGTCCCGCAGTACAGAGCGCTGATGTTGCAGGAGGAGCCGTTGGTGGAGCAGGTATGCTTGTGTACGGGGACAACGGCTTCGGCCGAGGCGTTGTAGTAGCGGATGCCTCTGCCGGGCGTCCAAGACACCAGAGCCGTGTTGGCGTCACAGTCCAGGGTCGCCTGCAGGCCGCTGTGGGGACAAGGAACTAGACAGAGAGGGAAGAGGGAATACACAGACAGAGGGTCATGTGGGTATGTGTTGTGTAAACTAAAACTGTAACTTCTGTCAAGTGCAATTTGCTTCTGTTGATTCTAAATGTTTTTTTTTTGAGAATTTGTCATGCCTCTGACACATTTTATTCACACATTGTTCCGACCATAGGACACAACAATAATGAGAAATGTGTCTTCTTGCACAAGCCTCAAAGTTTTATATTTGCTGATGCTTATTATAGGTAACTGATTATAAAACAATAAAACAAAAATAAAAAGAGACATATCTATCCATTGTGTTTCTATACTTTAGAAAGTACACATTGTCGGATAAAGTGGTGTCAAACCACACGTACAGTAGCAGGAATACACATGGCTATCGATGCATCACATACTGTATATGTGGTTGAACTATAGTGGATCAGAGACTACTTCCCTGTCCAAGAAATGTGATGCCAACTCTCAACTCAACGGCATCAGGTTTTTCAAAGTTCCTACAAAGTAATGATTGTTGCACCCAGTATTGAGACATACTACTTCGTCAATATATTGCTCCTTGAACTTCAACCTTCTTGCTCATACAGCAGGCAGCGTCTGTCTATGAGTACATCTCTCGGCGATATGCGGTGTATCCCGCTGCGCAGAGGATTCTCGGTCAGAATAGCCAGAAAAGCATGCTGGCTTGCATACCGCGAAATGCAACCGGATGTAAATATGTTTCTGGCATACTAAATAGTATAGTAGTATGCAGGGTGCATACACATTTTGACCAATGGATTTCCATGACTTTTCCATGACTTTAAACCAAATTTCCATGACCAAACATTGTGAAATCTCGGTGTATACATGAAAAAGTGAGAAAATGTAGTATTTAAACTAACAATGAGAATTCCAAAGCATACCGTATACCTTAAATGACACAAATGAATGAGAGACAATAGTTATAACCATTTATCAACATCATTTATATAGATGCCTGTATGTATGCCTGCTTATATTTTGAGCGTCTTTCTTTTAAAAGCATATTAATTATTTCAAACTCAGTGTAAATGAACGTCATGAACATATGAATATAACAAATTTTCCATGACTTTTCCAAAACCTTTGGGATTTTATTTTTTTCAAGGACTTTTCCAGGCCTAGAAATAACCATTTTAAAATTCCATGACTTTTCCAGGTTTGTCATGACCGTAAGAACCCTGAGTATGGATATTGAAACGCACCCGATGTCCAGTGCATTCTGTAGCTTCTGATTAGTAGTTCAGGGTGAGATGTTAGTTATTGCCCTGTTTAAGATGCAGTACAGCACCTTGATTTAGCATCAGAGGATAGGGCTGCCTTTGTCACCCTGCAGAGATACAACATGCTCCAGTGCGTGTCCACTGTTAATCAGCTGATCTGCTCTTGTGTCATTACCTGCGGTGACGTTGATGGACTCGCTGACCAAACTGATGCAGGAGTCATGGCGAGACACCACTGTAATGGCATAGTCCTGCCCACACAACAGGTTAGGGAAGTTACAGATGGCGTCAGTGCTGTTACAGTCAGCGTAGTAGCCGAGATTGCCCCGAGCGTAGACGGTGTAAGATGTGGCACCACGTGCTGAGTCCCATGTCACCACGGTGATGCCAGTCTGGCAGTCCACTTCTGCTATGACTTGGGTGGCAACACATGGAGCTGGTGGGAAGAAAGAGAGGTAGATATGTGGCAGAGTCACTCTCAGTTTAGTATTCTGGAGCATTTGATTTTGTTACATTTGATTGAAGTACCGACCACCAGCCTTTTAGTGCATGAATTCAACCACCATATTATTTGCACTTTTGCTTTTCAAAAAGGGCCTATTTTGAGGCACTTGTAGCAAAGTAGAATGTAATATAAGATATTCAAATTAAGTTAATTTTAGAGGATGGATAGTTTAGATGGTTACTTTTAATTCAATTTAAGTGTAATTAAATTACAAATAATATCAGTTTATCAAATAAAAAGTTCCGGTTTAGATTAAAGTATGCAACAGTATAAGTAGCTCCACCTCCATCAACTACAACATGAAAATGTAGCCCACACACAGTAACATTCATAAAAATAATAACAATAATATACTTAGGCAAAACTTAAAAATGCATTCTTTTTATTTTTACTTTATAGTATTTCCACTTTAAGATTCAAAATAATTCTTCAACTACTGTTCCGTAACTAGTTTTGACCGGCAAGTCAAAGTCAGTTTGCTAAAATGTATTTAATTCCCTGAGTACAAACCTTTGGATCTTGATGGTTCTAAAAATGTAGTGCTGAAACGTTACATATTTTTAAGGTCATGTCTCTTTAGTCACTCAAAAAAAAAAGATCCACGTTCCTCGTACAAAGTACATTATTCACAGCAGAATGTTACGTTTACATCTTACCATGATTCATTGTCATATTATTGTAAAAGTAATTCATACCTAGAATCTCTGCTCGTGATTATATCTTCATATTCCTCTGGTTTCAGTCCTGCTTTAGTGTGTCGACCATGTAATGCTCGCTGTACATTATTCTTTGCTAAATGATTAGTACCTGCGTGGAGCGTTTCTGCAACAGCTGGGTCACTGCTGCACATGTCTGTGCGGCCGACCACACTGATGCCGTAGCTCTCCCCGCAGGTCAGCTGGTCTAAGCTGCAGTTGGAGCTGCTGGAGCTGCAGGTTATGGTCGTTCCTCTGCTGTCCACAGCTGACACCACCTGTGTCTGATCTGGCCCCGAGTTTCCCCAGGTCACCGACGCCATGTTAGTGCTGCACTGCAGATCCACCGACACCCCTTCTGGTTTACAAGCGGCTAAGGGTGAAGAAGAGGTGGATGAATAAGAGAGGCCGGGTGTAAGAACACAGTGATTCATGATAAGAAAGGATGAGATTCAGAGATCTTTTGCTACCTGACTGCATTCTGTAGTCGGATCCCTCGATGGTGCCACAGTCCACTGACGGTGTAGTGACCACAATACTGTAGTTGAGGCCACATCTTAGGTTCTGGATGGTGCAGTTTGTGTTCGTGGAGTCGCAGGTTGCACGGGAGCCGTCACTACCAATGGCGATCGCAGTATAGTCGCCGGCGTCGCCGGCGCTCGCCCTCCACTGAACCGCAAAGGAGTTTACGTTGCAGTCCAGCTCCGCTACCACATTGTCAGGCAGACAGTGAGCTGTGGGGAGATGATCGATTTAATCATTCAATCGTTGGTTTTAAGCTTCAAAACAGTGAAAGTGCAACCCAGACAGCTGCATGTGTCATTTACCTGAGTCAAACGTTAAAGATGCTCCCGTGCTGCTGTTGCATGTCTCGCTGGAAGCAACCACAACCGCTGAGTACTGCCGCCCACAATCCAACTTCACTGAGCAGGTTGTCGTGTTGGATGAACAGGAAGCTGCATGGCCGTGGGTACCATTCACTGTCACTGTGTAGGAGATGGCGTGGATACTCGGCGCCCAGGTCAGCGTCCCCAAGTTGGTTCCACACTCGGCTCTGGCCGTCAGGTTGGTCGGAGGACACGGAGCTGGCAGGAAATGGATTCAGGAAGAAATCATTCTGTGTTCCACAACTGCATTTACACTACTTTAGCTTTCGTTAGCGTAGATAAATGGATGTTCTCTGTGAAAATTACTTTTTGTGTCTGCAACAGCTCTGCATTATTGTAAGTGAGCCACCAAGTAATCAAAATATGAACCTGTTTCAGTTAGTAGAGGCTTGCTGAGGACACTGGTGCACTCGTTGTCCCTGGCAGCGACTGTCAGTGAATACAACTCGCCGCACTGCAGCCCGGTGAGCACGTGGGACGTCTGGCTTGTGGAGAAGTTGGCACTGGCCCCGCCATCTTCTTGAGAGTGGACGTCGTAGTTAACACCACTTTCCGGGCTCGGGTTCCAGCTTACCGTGATGTCATTGTTGCTACAAGTTGTCACTCCCGTCACAGTAGTCGGTGGGCAAATGACTGAGAACGAGAGAGAGAAAATGTTAATAAATGAACTGATTCAATTGTTCATTTTTGTAAATTAAAACCAATAATATAATGATTGTGACACTTATAGAATATAAGATTTATAATTGTTAAATACTTAATTTATAAAATATATATAAATATGTTGAATAACAATCCTGAAACTAATTAATTATAATAATAGTTAAAGTCTAACTATTAGAATTTATGTCACAATTAGGTTATTGACATTTCAGATCAAAACAAATAGCAAATTATATGTAACGCCTTAAAGAAGAATTAGTAATATGTTTACACCGCTTTTAAAAACATTATATACAGCACGTGTAACAAATTCAAAGACTTAAAGGAATGTATTTACATTTTAGAAAACACACGCTGTGACGAGAAGCTTGATACCACACTCGTGACATGGGGTGATATACATCTTCTCATACTCTCTCAACTCTCAGTGAGAAAGCAACACAAATTTGACAAGAATGTCGAACTATTCCTTTAATATCTATGCACACAGTCTCTGACCTGACTGGAAAGTGAAGGGCAGGCTGGGCTCGCTCGTGCAGCCCCGCTCGATGGTGGCCACTGTGACGACGGCCGTCTCTCCACAGTTCAGGTCTGTGAGGGAGCAGCTGGTTCCTTCGGAGGTGCAGTTGTGGTTTTGTTCATCCGTGGCAGACGGTAGCGCTGTGGCCACATAGAGGTCTGCTTGTTGGGCAGCGGTCCAGGTCACATGACCCACATTACCAACACACTGCAGGGACACATGGACGTCGGTGGGAGGGCAGGGGCCTGAGGAGAGAGGAAGAGTGAAGTTAAAGTGGACTGAACATCTGGCAAAAACTTGTTTAATATTTAGACAATATTATAATAACTATGATAACTGTAGATTATAGCAAACATACTTATTTTTGTTATGTAACAATTCAAATAAAAAAGGTAATTACCCTATATTCAATATAATGATGGTCACAATCACCACAAAGACACACATTATGCAATAAGAAGTGAAATTCACAATTTCGATCAAGTAGTCAATAGTTGTCTTGAAGCCAGCATCTGTACTGTTTCTGTTAAGTGAAAGTCCTGCATTATAGTATTTGCATTCAAAGCAGCACATACAAAAAGTACTCATAATGCAGAATGGTCATTATTAAATTCTAATTATTTGTTGATTAACATAATATTTTGTCGATAAATTTGTATTTTAAATTGATAACAATACATCGGAATGTTTTTGTTGGTCAATTTGTGTAGTATTAATCTGAACCTGATGAGTAACTAAAGGTATTTCACTGATATTGTGGAGTAAAGAGTACAATATTTGCTTCTAAAATGTAGTAGCATAAAATGGGAATACTGCAGTCTGGTGGCATCTAGAAGAACTGCATCAACCCAGTATAAATGATCAACACAGCAAAAAAAAAATCCCCCCTTTGTTTTGGTCTTAAACCTAGAAAGGAAGAATTAAAACATGTATATATGTATTTTTTTTTATACGTTTGAACAGACAAACTCAATGTTCATATCACATCAAAGTATGACAAAGTGCTTTTTCTTCCACCTCACCTGCAATATAAGTGTGTGGGTAGCTGTCGAAGCCCTTGCAGTTCTCAGAGAAGGGAGTGACAGTGAGCACGTAGGTCTGGGCGCAGTGCATGTTGGGTAGGAGACAACTTGTGACGTTTGTAGTGCAGTTTTTGGCGTCACCGTCTCTGCCCTGCGCCATCACTTTGTAGGAGACAGCACCGGGGCTCTGTTGCCAGCTCACCGCCGCTGTGTTGTTGTCACACACCAGGGAGGCGTTCATATTTTTGGGAGCACAGGGGGCTGATGGAAAAACAAGAAGAGAAACACAGTTGAGTCTTTATGCACCAAAAAAAATGTGCCTACTGCATTTTCTTTCTAGATTTCAACTGGGAGTCTTTCTGAAAAAATGCCGAAAATCCAGTTTAATTTTTAAACAGATTTTTAGCTAATAGTTGCACCTTCATCTATTAGCTAAAGCAAGCTTTTGTCACAGTGATATTTCTTACTCTATAAACGATGAAAAGTGTGAACTGTTTAATAATGATTTGACTGTGAAGGCCCTTGGCCCCGTGAGAGCCTCTGGACTCTGGACTGCCTCTTCTATAGGTCCTTGCTGATTGCCTCTCTGATTGCCTGGCCCCTCCCACCTCATTAAGGGTTAAGTATCACCAGCTGGGAGGGTAAATGCTGGTTCCAAGTGGTTCCAATCCTATGTTCATGTCTGCAGGTAGTTTAGCACCTACAATATTATATCACATAACACTTCCAAAAGTGCATTGCTCACATTCAAGAAAGGTCCACAAAAATGTCAAGTTTGCATGCTTTGTAGTTAAGAAATATTATGTGCAAACACATTGGTTTAGAATACAGTGGAGTGGAGATTACACACACACACACACACACACACGCCAATCCTTGCCCTCCTACCTGTCTGTATTTGCGTGACACCTGGCACGCTGCTGTTGCAGTGGTCAGCCACAGCTATCACGCTCACATTATACATGCGACCACACAATAGAGAGGGGAGGGAGCAGTCGGTCTGGCTGGGGCTGCAGGAGACCATGTCGTCTTCAGAATAGACGTATGCGTAGAAGCTCTTCCTTCCCAAAGTCTCGTCCCAGTTCAGGAAGACAATGCCAGTCTCACAGGAGTACGTGTAGTCCACATTTGCAGGGGTACAGGGCGCTGGGTGAGAGTGGAGTATACAGTCACATCATAAACACCTCATACGTGACCCCGTCAACATCAAATGGCCCCCGAATGCAATAGCCTCAACACGAAGAAGTCTAAATGATAACTTACCTGTGACAATCTGAAAAGAAGTGCTGGGTTTGCTCCAACACTGGACTCCCCGTGCAACAGCCTGGACGGTGTAGGTGTGTCCGCACTGCAGTTCATCCAGGACACAGCTGCTGTTGGTGGAGGAGCTGCAGGACGTCGAGTGTCCCTGGCTGGAGGTTGCGTTGACCGCGACGCTCATGGCATCCTCGTCCTCCACCCAGGTGACCACGGCGTGGTTGGAGACACAGTCCAGGGAGTGATCCTGGATCACTGGAGCGCAGGGTGCTGGACAAGGGATTGTCAGACATTTCAACTTTGTCCATCAGAGGAATCCTTTGGGTCTCTGAGAGTTCAGTTGTTCACTGCTTGTCACAACTCAAATATCTGTCATTTCCCTTCATTTCTGTCCACTTTAAATCAAATGTGTACTTTAAAGAGACTCCCAAATTTAAACGGGGCATATGTTGCGTTCAAGAGATTGCGTTCAAGAGTGATTTCAAAGCAGGATAAAAAGCCACACATTCATCAATAAAAAGAACACAACTCATGATAGCGATCCTAAAATTGGCTATTCAATATATTCAAAGGCATCAGCAACAATGGTTTCCAGGTCAAAGGAAACAGCAAAGCCTCCTCACTCCTTCTGTGTCTTTCTTTACCTGTTGTCACGTTGGTTTTGGCGAGTATGGAGCTGTTGCAGCTCCCGTCTCCTGCCAGCACAGTCACAGCGTAGTCCTTCCCACAATGCAGCTGGGTCAGCTCACAGGAAGTGCCGTTGGATTCGCAGTCGTCGATGTGTCCGTTGCTCTCGGCGAGGACTGTGTAATACTTTGCTCCGGCGCTGGCACCCCAAGTCACCGTCACCACACCAGACAGGCAGTGCAAAGCAGAGGCCACATTTGTAGGATCACAGGGTGCTGGAGGAGGGAGGGGAAGATGACTATTATGACTGCACTTATAGTATGACTTGATAGAAATAATTGTTGCACTTAAATGACGGAATTCAACATTACAGTTGTCATCTCGTAAAACAAATCAGTTAATTAAAAATACAGCAAGTACATCAAACGTTTTGCTCTAAGTGCCTCCAGACACTCGGACATCCTCAACAGGAAGTCCACAAAAAAAATAGATGTCATACAGTAATAGCTTTCACGCTGTCTTTGTCGTAAAGTTACCGGTTCTCGCTGAGATCTTGGCACTCTCAGAGCTGTTACACATGTCGTTCACGGCCACCACACTGAGCATGAACGTCTGAGCGCACTGCAGGTCAGGAAAGAGGCAGCTTGTGTCAGCTGTAGGGCAGGAAGATGAGAAACCTCCCGCTCCGTTCAATGTGGAGATGTAGGACGCTGCGCCGGCGGCGCCATCCCAGGACGCCTTCACTGTGTTGGTGGAGCACTCCACAACGCCTCGGACGCTCTCAGGAACACAAGGAACTAAGAGAGAAGGGATGTTGGTGGGAAAATAGGCTCGTGAGGAGGAAGGAGAGAACCATTTTACTACCAGGAGATCGTGTCTTTTAGTTTGCGAACGTACCAGAATTGACTATTTCCGGGACACTGCTGTGTCCTTCACATGTGCTGCTGATGGCTTTGATCGTCACATTGTAGCTCTGTCCACACTGTAATGTAGTCAGCGGGCAACTTGAATCCTCTGTTAAGCAGCCAAGTACAGTGCCGTTTCCGGCCAGGGCGGTGACGCTGTAGTTTAATGGCATGGATCCAGACACCCAGCTGATGGTCAGTATGTTGGTGCTACAGTTCAGGGTGTTGAGCACACTCTTCACAGCACACGGGGCTGATAGGAGGCAACGAGGGAGACTTAGTAGTAGTTTGATTAAAAATGTAAGAAAATAATATAGTCACTGAAAACTGGATTAAGAGATACTTCTGTTATCTCTTTCAGTTTTCCAACAGCACAGAAAACACAGTGGATAAAGAGTGTTTTTTTCTTCAGATAGAAAACATATTCTTGAGCTGTTAAACCGTACATTTTGCGAAACAATTTGACAACAAAGGGTTCAAACAAAGCTGTTCTGGAGCTTTCAGTTGTATCCTCAATTGTATTCCTCAGCAGATAGACTTTACCAAGCTGTCATTGAGCTCAAGAGCCGCTAATAAATTAATCTTTTGGTGAAATTGCCTGTTTTGGGGGATTTGCAGTATTTGTAGAAAGGAGGAGGTAGGGAAGGAAAAGGGGGATTTTTCTCAGTCAGCCAGAAAGAAGGAAAAAAAGAGAATAATAAGGATGAAGAGGTACTGAGGATTTGTAAGAAAGGGTTTATGAAGGGAGTAAGAAGACACGGGAAGAAAGCAAAGATGCGACTCCCTCTCACCAGTTGTTTGGACGACAGGCTCGCTGTCAGGACTGTGACAGTCGCCATCTGAGGCTGACACAGTGAAGGTGTACTTCATGCCACAGTGCAGCCCATCCAGTTGGCAACCGAGCTCCATCCCTGCGTCACAGGTCACATTGTGTCCGTGTGCGCTCACTGCTTTGCCAGTGTAGGAGACTGCATTGGGGCTGCTGCTCCAGCTTAACATGGCGGAGCTATTGGCACAGTTGACGGAGACGTTGAGCTGAGAGGGAGGGCAGGGCACTGTGGAGGAAGGGCACAGAACATATGGATGCCATCAGTTGGACTGTGAGAAGGATACACACATTTAAGAGATTAAATCTTGCTCGTTTTCTACCTGCCCGGAGTGTCTTTGCAGAGCTCTCATTGCTGGAGCAGGTGTCGTCCACGGCAGACACCCCAACACTGTAAACCTGGCTGCACAAGAGGTCCTCCAACATGCACGACGTCTCATTGGACGAGCACGTCAAGCGGTTGCCGTCTTTATCCATTGCAGCTGCTTGGTAGCGTAGGGCGCCGCGGCTCGCATTCCAAGTCACTTGCACATAAGTCTGGCCACAGTTTCTTGTAACCGTCACATTAGTGGGCACACATGGTGCTGAGGGAGAGAAACCTCAGATCAGCTCTGTGCATTTTAACAGGAAAGTTGCTTACATGTCAGTAGACATATTTTCTCAATACAACGTCCCATTCATATCAGGTGAAATTTAGCAATGCATCATTTACGAGTTTTTATTTTTTTTACATATCACATTTGTCCCTGTGTTCCCTTACTTTCTCTGATCGATAACTTTGAGGGTCGGCTGAGACAGGTGCTGTTGAAGGACATCACCGTCAGTGTGTAATCTAATCCACACTCCAGTGTGGGGATCGTCAGCCCAGGCTTCGTGGTGAAGTGGGACGTTTCGTTTTGGCTGTTGGAGACCACAGTTTTGTAACCTTCTGCGTTACTCGTCGCGTTCCAGCTGAGGGTCAGTACTTGTGACCAGCAGTCCAAGTCGGCTTCCACGTTGGGACCACAAGGAACTGGGGGAAAGAAAGAAAGAAAGAAAGAAAGAAAGGTGAGGTATGTTCCTCTCAGAGCTTCTACATGCAGGAGGATCTAGACACTGTGTTTAGGAAAAAGGGAAAGCAGAGATTTAAAAGTCTTGACACTAATGTGCAGGTGGTTAAATTGAGACCAAGACTACATGCTAGGCTGTAATGCACACAACACACCAGAAAACAAATGTGGGGTGGATAAAAAAAAAAAGAGACAGCTTTACTATTGTTACTGTAGCTGCTAGTGGGGCAAATTGTTCAAAGTTTGTCTTGAGCGTGGCACCAGAGCCATGTTTGTAAAGGGTTTATCCTCAGTACAGTGGCCATTTTATGACTTCTCATAAAATCGATTGGAAAGATTGGAAAATCGATTGGAAAGATATCAGACTTGAATTAAACATATTTGCAGATTCTAAAAGCTATAGATTTGTTTGATTAAAAAATGTAATCTATGAACTATTACTTGGGGTCAGCAATACACGCTGTAAACACAACATCTGACACATTATCCCTTACAGTGGAGTTGACGTTGGAAAAGTGTCACACCCAGCAGCACGGAGCAATGTGGCATTCAATTTGAGTCGTATTTCTGGCCATCTGACAAATGAATCGTCAATTTGACTGCCCATTTGTTCTGATCCAACTGTTGAGGGAAATATCTGGCTCTTTAGGTGCCGAACCTGTGTTCACAAGCTGGTTACTAACTTTGCGTGTCTGCTGTTAAGAGCCGAGCAGGTATTTTATGGCAAAACAAAACCAGTAAAGTTGTGTGAATCCAAAACAACGAGCTAAAAGACACTGAAACACTCTGTACCTGAGGGGAACTTCAAAGACAGTAATATAAAGTGCACATAAAATAACCTATTTGCGCAGCTTTGAGCTCTAAACATTTGTCAAAGCTTTTCTTTAGATTAGAGATATAGTGACATGAAGGGTCACACATTGTTGTTCCTTTACCAGACTCCATGTAGATGGCCTCAGAGGGCATGCTGGGGCACATGCCATCGTGGTGGCTGACAGTGACCGTGTAGAGCTGGTCACACTTCAGGTTGGGTACCCTGCAGCTGGTGTTAGTGGAGCTGCAGCTGAGAAGTCCTTGATCTTCGTCCACGATGGTGGCGGTGTAGGAGTTTATTTTGGGCTCGCCACGCCACGAGATCAGTGCGTTATTGGCGACACAGTCCAGTGAGGCAGAAACGTGATGCGGTGGGCATGCACCTGAAATGAGGCAAAGGGACCGTTAAGTAGACAAGATTTTTGATTTATTATGAAAATCAGCAGTTTAAGATTATGATATTAAAATGACAGCTTGGTGCTGCCAGTCAGTCTGGTTTAACTGGCAAATAAGATGTGTGAAAAGAACAGGAATATGTCCTTCTGAGATTTACAGATTTGAAAAATCTCTTTCCAATGGGACCAAGCCATTAAATATATCATAGATACAAGTCTGTAATCCTTCCAGACAACATTATTGACCCTTTTTAAATATTGTTCTTCAGATGAAAAATGCAGGTCCATCCTTTCAAAGCACACCGAAGCAGCTTTACGGTGAAACAACCCAGAAGAAGAAAAGCGAGTACCTGTCTCTATGGTGACCGTCTCGCTCTCAGAGCTGTTGCACATAAAGTTGGTGGCAATGACATATGCCGTGTAGTTGGTGCTGCACTTCAAGCCCTCGATCTTACAGTCTAAATCCATGGAGTTGCAGCTGTGAGTGACGCCATTACTGTCCTTCGCCATGGCGACGTAGAATATTGCACCGCCGGACAATAACCAGCTCATTGTGACGGAGTCGGATCCACATTCCTGCACCGCTGACACGTTCTGAGGAACGCATGGCACTAGAGGACAGGGGACACGTTTACGTGAGAATGAATTCCACCTTTGCAGGTGATCAGAGTCGAGGTTGCCAATCAAAACAATAATTTTCATTATTGATTTATTATATTTTTACTGATTTGGTCTGTAAAACCATCATAAAACAATAATCACCTTTTTCAGGAGGTCTTCAAAGTGCTTGTTTTATGCAACACAAGCCCAAATTATTAAAATAGTTGCAGATTAATTTTCTATTTATTGACTTTTTGATGAATCGACTAATTGATTCAGCAATAAAGAAATCCCATGAAAATGCAAAGGCAGTTTCTGTGATGTTTGTGAAGGGAAGGAGAACATATTTTTGGGGAAATGTAACTAATTAAGTAGTGTACATTGTCTGTACAGGCTAATATTTGACATGAAAACATATAGCAGTTTATTATAAAGGACAGGGGGCTAAAGCAACAATCAAACACAGTTCAAATGAAACCTTGTCAAAATGCTACTTACACATAAATGTATAAAACATAATAAATTAAATGTATAATAATATATGAGTACATGTTGCTGATAATACAGTGTCTCCTTCCCATAGCAAAAGTAAGATGTCGTATACGAAACGTAAACTTGTTTTGGATTATTTGTTCTGGAGCAAGTAAAAAATCTCAGTACTTCTTCCACCACTGTTGACATCTAATAAACAGGCACTAACAGCTCCTCCTCACTTGTCTCCGCCACAGGCCCCAGCATCTTCCGGCTGGAACATTCTTCGTCAAAAGCTGTGATGTGGGTGGTGAAGTACTCTCCACACTGGACGCCTTGGATAGCGCAGCTGTTGGACTGTGAGCTGCAGCTGTAATAGCGTTTCTGTTCCCGGTTGCCAGTGATTTCCACTGTGTAATGAAGAGCCCCCTCGGCGAGATCCCACTTGCTGAGCAGAACATCCGAGTTGCATTCGGCTAAGGTTTGCAGATTCTGGGGAGAACAGGGTGCTGGAGACAGGCGACGTTATTTTACTTATTGTTTTAGTTTATATTTTAATTTTATAGAAGATTATTACCAAACACTGCAAGCTGAAAAAAGTTAAAATAATATTAAAATTTTGAAATAGGGCAGCAGTTTTAAAAGAATCCACCAGAGGGCGATCACATGAGAATGGACACATGTCCCAGATCACAGTTAATTTACCCTCTAACTAGTTTTACATTGAGATGTACTAAAGTTGCAGCAATTATGGAAATTCAATTGATATATACATTGAAACCCTTCATCACTGGTTGCACTATTTGAAAAAATAATGATTTTTCTCTCTCCGCTTGTTTTAATTGAATGCCTTTCGGGGGCTTGCGGAGATAAAGCAAAATTAGAAAGAAAAAATACACAAAGTTAAGTTTTGTTATGCAAAAATATATCTGTATGTGTGCATTTATTGCTATGTAGTCATACCTGTACGAATGGCAACAGTGGAGCTAGTCGGGCTTCTGCACTGCCCTGTGAGGGAGTGGACTGTGAATTGATAGCGTCGTCCACAAACCATGCTTACGAAATAACAGGAGTTGCTCTCAGTCAAACACTCCGTGACCACTCCCTACAGAGAAATCACAAAGGGTTTACATAATATGTACACTCAATTACAGTCTAGTCATTACCTCTTTAAAGGTATACAGTAGTTCAGCACATTTTGGAACATATGCTTATTTGCTTTCTTGCAAACACTAAGATGAGAAGATAGACACCACTCACAAATCCTAAATATGAAGCTACAGCTATCAGCTGGTTAGCTTAGTTAAGCACAAAGACCAAAGCTGGGAGGGATTTATTTGCTTTCGGACAGAGCCAGGCTATCTATATCCCCCGGTTTACAGCCTTTGCGCTAAACTAAGCTAACTGGCTGCTGGCTGTAGCTTAAAATATAACATAAGAAGAAAAAAAAAGAAAAAAATCCCGAAATGTTGAATTTTTTCTTTTGATTCAAAAGAATCTTCTTGCATATAAATACATCTTACAAAGACGATTCCTACTGCAAATAATTTTTTTGCCCAGAATGCGGTACCTTAGAGTCCACTGCCTGGGCCAAGTATTGGTCTGCACTGTTTGTGTCTTCCCAGGAAAAAGTGATGGCATCACTGGAACAATCTCGCAACAACTCCAGGTTCTTGGGAGGACAGGAAACTTAAAGGAAATGGATATTTATATAATTATTTAAACACCCTTATTAGGTAAAAAAAATGAAGTAAATTGTGTATCAACATCAAAGACGTCTCAGATCCTGTTTCAGGTCAAAACGCCCTGATACTGAAGATTACACTCCAGGTTTCCTTTTCACTGGATGAGGTTTCAGGTTTAACACAAACACAGGCTCATTCTTAGCAGCCTGAACATAACACAATATGATATAGACAATACAGCTCAATGGGAGACCCAGTTTTCAAGGGAGACACCCAGTGATGCACTCAAATAAACACGTGAATGTAAACAGCTATTCCCAAATAACCCCTGACAGATACGACCTCAGTAATCCTCATTCCGAAGTAAAAAAAAACTGGTGTATTATGTTAAAATCAGAGGACAATTTATAATTGATGTATCTTCCGAACCGCTTATCCTATTTAGGGTCGCGAGGCGCTGGAGCCGATCCCAGCTGACATTGGGCGAAGGCAGGGTTCACCTGGACAGGTCACCAGTTCATCTCAGGGCACATATAGAGACAGAAAACCATTCACACTCAAACCTACGGGCAATTTAGAGCCTCCAATTAACCTAAGCTGCATGTCTTTGGACTGTGGGAGGAGGCCGGAGAACCCAGAGGGAACCCACGCTGCCAAGATGGACAGTCTGGGATCGGGGATCGAACCCCCCTCTAGCTGTGAGGTGACAGTGCTAGCCACTACACCACCATGCAGCCCAAATTATATATCGTATATATATCAGAACAATTAATTGTTCATGTTCAGCATCGCCAAAGTCACGACATCTTAGCGATGCACAATGTGGCGCCAGGGGCGGGGTTGGACAGAATATCTTGAGCGGGCTCTCGAACAGAATAGAGTGATATGTGAGATAAAAGGATTAAGTGCCTTCTACAAAATAGATATAAGGGTGGAGCAGTAAGAACATTCGTTGGACAAAAATGTTATGGACACAGAGCCATTCAGTCAGTTAACTGGTATTGATGGGCTATAATGACCAAATCCAAGTTGGGTTCCTTCCTTTTTGACCACATTTCCCAGAGTTCAGGCTTGTAGTGTGCCAACCTCATATTTAAAGGGCCACTCCATTGATTTCACACATGGAGTCAAGATTACTTGTAATGAGTTTTGCCTGTGAAAACAGTTATGTATTGTGTTTCCCTCACCACTTTCTTTTTATTCACCTATTATTATAGTATTTTTGCTCAGTGTGAGAGTCCTAACTGTGTTTTATTGTCATTTACTGTACCGCGGGTTTGTCTTTGTCTATTCTCTTTTGCTGTTTCAACAAGGGCAATGTTAAAATGGCTGAAAAAAAGTGCATACAGGCTGAAATCAAAGGGCTGCAACAATGGGTCAGGCGGGTGCTCATGTCAAAAAGGACTTTGGAGAAGATGTCAGTATGAGTATTTCTCTGTGTTTTTGTCAGATTGGTCGCCTAAGTTAAGGGATCCTCATTTTCTTCTTTGTGAATGTTGCGTCTCACCGGTCTGGAAAGTGGCTGAGGTGCTGTTCATCATGTTCTTGCAGTTCCCAGATATTGGCGTCACATGCACCACGTAGCTCTGGCCGCAACTCAGTCCGATGATCTCGCAGCTGGCGCTCTGGCTGGTGCACGTCAGCTGCGTGCCATTGTCGCCCATCGCCGAGGCCTCGTAGGAGTCGGCCCCAAACACGGCCGACCAGGCAACCATGACAGAGTGAGTGGCGCAGGTGTAGTCCAACGAAACTGATGAAACTGGTCTCAGCTCTGCAAGTAACACAGGATTAGTCTCTTGTTTTATTGTACGGGAGAAAACCGGAAGTTATAAGTGGTGGATTGACATTCTATATACTATATTATATATATGTTATATCAGAAACTGTCTGGTCAGAAATACTGATGGCTCTATAAGTATGCCATCATTCTACATAAATCCTGATTGAAGAGATGTTTCATGTGTAAAAGTGTTCATTTGTTCCATTTCAAACTATCACAGTATCTCTGATAGGGGCAAACCGACCATATAGTGTTAAAGCTTTATATTCCTTTTTTTTTTTTAAAAGACTGAAACAATCACCTAATTTTCTGTTTTTTCTTAGGTTAATGTTTACGTGACAACCTCAACAATAAGTAGGGTGTCAGGGCATCTGAATCCATTTTCCCCCGAGGATCATATTCTGCATGTTTGAAAGGAACGCCTCAGAGAAAGAATAGGTGACCTAGATCAAAATCACCAAGTTATTGATATCGGTATGGCTGTGTCGACTCACTGTTGGTGGTGTAGCTGTATTCTGTGGGCTCGCTGGCCACCAGAAACTTGCTGAATGAGGACACTTTTATCAGATAGGTGGAACATGGGAAGATGCCTTCAACATCCAGCTTAGTGCCTGAGACGCTGTACACAGACGGCGGGCTGGAGGGTTCATCGATGTCCTGGATGGAGACTTGGTATCGCAGGACGCTGTCCACCGGCTCCCACATCACCCTCGCCGTGTCCTGGCCAGTCTGTGTCGCTGTGATGTTCCCCGGAGGCTTAAACACTAGAAACATAAGCACTTAGTTAGAGGGGATATCAATCAATCAATCTGATAATGTACATGGATGAGTTATTTTTGATACATTAGTTTGAAACGGCCTCTTTGATCTCAAGAACTAAAAAGCTTCCCATTTACCTTTTCAATTTAAGAATTAATAATCTGCAATCACAGCCAAGACAAGTTCACTCCCGTTAAAGGGTCAGTGCAGAATCAGTCAGAATCAGCTTTAATGGCCATATAAGTTTACACATACATGGAATTTGACTCCGGTTTCACTTAGCTCTTCGTACTTATACACAATATACAATAACAAGATAAATATAAAAAAGACATTAAAGACAACAGTACCACACAAAAAAGCAAATAGTGCAGATGGAAGAGTCTGATTAACTGTTCATCAGAGTGACGGCCAGTGGAAAGAAGCTGTTCCTGTGTCTGGTTCACGTAAATTACAAACAAAATGTACTCAAAGCAATGTATTTCTGTGCCTATTTGAATGGAATTACTGTATTGTTTATGCAGCTTAAAGAATTGAAAGATTACGTTTGAAAAACTCAATAGCACCATGTCTTCCCAGAAGCATTGTCCCAATTACTAATACTTCACACCGCTTGCTGTCTTTGCACCAATTATCTCTTCTTTAATAAAATGTGTGTTTGAACTATCAATTGGACAATAGTTCTTGGAAAAGTTGGAAACGTTTGATATATTTAATCTTTCAGAACTCTGAGCGCTACAAACAAAAGACAGATATCTTAGAAAGAAATTACAAAACAAACAATATAAAATTACATAATATTATAAATAAAACTATCGCCATGGCTATACATTGTACAACTCAATGTAAGAGAATAACATGTTTGTTATTTGAGTGATTCATTATCATATAACTTTCCTATAGTAACAAACAAAGACTCTAATGTTTTACCAGCTTTTTCTATGTGGGGGTTTACGTACTGTAAACACATATTTGTGATTTTGGGCTACATGAATTGACCCCATATGTATGCTGATCCTTGAGATCTAGACCCACATTTTGAGGAAGGTTGTAACAGTAATGGTAACGTAATGGAGAGTTTTGTCACTTTTATTGCTTGTTACTTGATCTGGGGATGTCCTGGTCGAGTTTCCTGCAACATTCATACTCAATAGAACACATGGTAACTTGATCTATACTAGTTTGACAGTAGATTACATGTAGCTTTTCCAGTCATAATGAAAAATACTTGATAATGTTTTCTCTTGGTCATTGTACACATACATTAAGTGAACAAAAGCACGGTTTGTACATGCACAGACATGTCTTCAGATCAACTGATACTATGACACCCATCTTTCCTTTAACACATCCCACGGCTCCAAAAGAAACCGATCACTTACAGGTCGTGACGGTCCGCACTTTGCTTCTGGCCCCCGGGCCGGCCCGGTTAGCTGTGACGATGTAGAAGTCGTAGTTGGTGAAGGGCTGCAGATCTTCCACCACAGCAGAGGAGTTGGTGGAGGTCAGGTTGGTCATCTGTCCGGTGGCCTGAGAGTTTATCAGCAGGTAGTAGCGCACCGCAGAGGTTACCTCAGTCCACTTTACCACAATTGAAGTACTCGACAGTGCTCTGCCGTCTACTATCTGCGATGGAGCGGGCACTGAGGGGAAAGAGCAGGGGAGGCAGCGTCGTTTAGATGCTGCCTACTTTGCACCCAAGCGTAAAGACGCCGTTTGAATTGACTATTTTGATACAGCACATTATACTTTTCTTTTCAAATAACTCCTTTCAGAGCTTCATTTGGTATGCATTCGTATACTGAAATATGTACAATTCGTATGTCACAATTTGACCCCTGATGGGCGATGCTGCCTAAACTAAAATAACATTTATCCAAATCACTATTTCATTTTAAGATGTTACAACTATTCTATGTACATGTTGTATTAATTGTCTTCTTTTACCTGTGGTCGCCAGAGCTGTAGTCATACACACCACATAGTAGAATTGAAAGACTTTGAGAGTCACACTATACTCGGTTCCTGGTCTCAGACCAAACACGTCCCTTTCTGTCGAGGTCCCTGACAAGGTCACCACAATCGGTGCATATTGAGTATTGTTTTTCACCCGAAGGTCCAAAAAATAGTTTGTTGCCCCCGCATATTGGTCCCATGTTACCAGAATGGATGAGGGGCTTGAAGACTTTGCAGACAAGATGGTGCACTCTGTAAGAGATGGAAATACAAGGCACTGAAAAGACGAGCTGGACTACTGAAAAAAGTTTATAATTGAAGGTCACTGAACAATAAACAATACCACAAATATACCAAAACATCATGAATGTTCTATGTGATATCTTTGAGTTTTGAGTTATAAATATTGATAGTATAATACTTATTTCTTATGCCAACACAAATATTATAAAATAGCATTCGTACTAAACATCTTGGTTTACTTACCTTCAGAAGCACCATAAGGTATCTGTAAATAAAAAAAGTATAATAATTGAATCAATAGCGTGCTGTAAATATTTGAACACTAAATAATATCCATATTGTTGGGTTTGACCGGTTTTAAAATAAAAAATAATGTATTTACCTGAGTTAGAGATACCAATGCTAAAGAAAAGCCTACAGCTCCCAACAATCCCATTTTTGAGATTGAGGGCTGGATTACAATCAGTTTAGTATTCAAGGGAGTCAAATACAAAAGGTGTTCTGGGTTCTTTTGAGCTTCAGCCCAGCGTGTGTGGGAACCAATCAGTCGGCCCCAGGCAGTCCGGAGGGAGGGATAGAGGGCTGGATGGATGGATGAGGGTTTGGTGAAGTTACCTGAAGTCAAGGATGAGAAGAATGTCTCTCTCTCTCTCTCTCTCTCTCTCTCTCTCTCTCTCTCTCTCTCTCTCTCTCTCTGCCTCTCATGCATCTACCAGTTTGCATAACCTCCATCCAGGCAATTTAGTCTCATAACTGATCAGTCCGCACTAACGTGTTTCTGTGTTACTTTTATTTCTGAAATGTGTGAACTCTAATGATTATTTTTAACAGTCCATTTATAAGAGGTCTAACTCCCTGTTGGGCTCCAGTTGACCCGAACATAAGTAATATCACCTTATATGATCAAATGTATTTCTCTGTGAATACATTTTTGGCAAACTAATAAAATATTGTCTTGCTCATGTGTAGTCCAAATAACATATAATATGTGAATTATTTCCTTATCTGGTGGAATAACAGTGTTTTTTGTTCATTTTTGTATTTATTCAACTTCATCAAACGTGCAAACCCAGTTAGTGACAAAGGGAAGAGTTACAGCTGGGATACTTTTCTATTTATTGGATTTAAGAAGGTTCTAAGAAAATGAATATTGTTATTTGGCAATTATTATTATCTTTAAACATACACCGAGGACCCAAAATAATGAGTAAAGCCAATGACAACAAAGCACAATTCACTATTTTGTGAAGTAAACTTGAAGAACCCTTTCTTCAAGTTTACTTCACAAAATAGAATCTTAACTCAAGCTTGTAAGTGGATCACACACAAGCAAGCTTTTAACCATCGTCAGCTAGAAAAACAAATTATGGGATCCAATTCTCTCTTTGCATTTGATAAGCATTCATCATTCTGATCTGTAAATATTGTTGCCATGACATGTTTTATTTTTATTTTATTTCTAATACTACTAATGTGTATAAGATACAAATTTGTCATTCACTGGTTGGTTTCCAATTTGAGATACCATAATACATTGACCATCATTTCCTCATGTGACATTAAACCAGACTCCAGTTCGATCACCAAACTGTGAACTGAACTTGAGTTTTATTGATCAATAAATGTAACAGCACCGACGACGACAACAACAAAAGACCCAAAGGAAACAAATAATGAGGCGATCCACTTAAAACTGCAGTGAGTCAGTTCCAGCTGATGACAGGTGCCTGACCAGCATTGATCGTATCGAAGCAATGTCATAACGTTTGTATATTTAGAGGCCACAGTTTACATGCAGCTTTAACTCTCCTGACCTACTGATACAACCCAGCCCCTAAACAAATAAGCAAGTTATCACTCATAGCATCAAGCCAAGCAAAAGAGTGTTGTATAAAAAGAGTCAAAACATTCACATGTCATCATTTCTCATTTGTCTCGCTCTGTTTTGGTTTATTTTCCTCTAGTCAGAGGTCCACATTATGTTTCTTTCTCCCCCATGCCTCCGAGTTATTGTAAATATCACTAATCTAAAGGCATGCTGCAACATCACATACCATGTTTCTGTGTTAACTGTATTTGTTTCTTCCTCCATGAAACAATACATGAGAACACAGAGAATGACCTGAAGCAAAGGGGTAAAAGCTTGGAGGGGCCGCCTGTGCAAAGGAGACAAGTGCCACTGAAACCGAAGTCAAGAATGCAAACTTGGGAATTGGGACTCTAAATGGGATGTACTTACAAAACACGTAATGCTCGGAACTGTTTGTACGGCATGTCTTTCTTAACCTGTTAGCTTTAGAGGGTTTAAAGGCGTTAGATTTCACTGAAATTTGCTCCTCGATTGACTAATCCGAAAGCTGGCATCACGAAGGCTACATGCTGGGCTGAAAAGAATCTTTTATAATACGAGAATAAAGGGCTATCACCTCATAGCTCCTCGTCACATATTAGAAAAAAGGAAGCCAACATGAAAGCAGATACGGGCCACAAACATGCCAGGAAACTTTAGCTGCCCTGCATAAACAAAAGAGCAATTTTGAAGCGCGGTGAAAAAGGACAAGTGATGTGAACACCTTGATATTTCATTGTATTTTTATGTGGCGGAGATATTGTTCTGAAGTAGACAATGTTACAGGTCACAGATAATTGACCTGTAACTTCCTGCGAATTTCTTTAGTCATAGAGCTGGTGAGGTTGTGTTTCGCTGCTGACTCTCTGAAGAGTTATTAGAATACAAATAGAGTAGGCCAATGTTTCTTGTTGTCAATGTCATGTTTGGTCCTGATGTTACACATGTAGGTACACAACGCTAGCGCTCCTCTCCACCAATGGCATTCATTTGTCACTTAGATCAGCGGTCCCCTGACCGGATACATCCGTCTGTGCGTCTGAGCCTCTTGACACATGTCAAGCCGAAAATATTGCCTGACACGAAACCGGTTCGTGGCGCAAAAAAGGTTGGGGACCGCTGAATTAGATAGTAAAGAACAGAAAAGCAATGCAGAGAAAATATCAGTAATTGAATGGAATCCTTAATGAAACTCTCCTGAGCTTATATGGCAACTGCTATTGTCTGAGACTGCCTGACTTTTAATTTGATGACATCTAAATTTAGACCACGGTTATTTGGACACCTCATGTCTGTAAAAGCAAAAGCCTTTAAGATGAGTGCAAGTACAATAGTTCATCCACCAGATAGTGACATAGACTATTTTCACATGGAAGGCTGAGGATAGTCTAGTCTTCGATGCTGGAGGAAGACAAAATGCAAATGCTCCTCCATGCCATGCAAATGAATGCAGACGGCTTGAATTGACTCAGCAATTATCTGGAGGCATTAGAGTAGCCATTGGCAGCACTGACATGCCCGTTAGCACAACTTTTGATCACAAAAAAGTAAAGGTGAGACATTATTTGTGGTTAAGTCTATGTAAGTAAAGTTCACTCTTCCCAGGTAGCCAGCGGACTCGGCTGTATTGCGGCTGAGTGTCGGCTGACTCGGCTGTGTTCCGGCTCGGCCGAATGTGAGCCAGCTTTGGCCCAATTCATTGTTGCCATATCTGGCCCAGATGTAGCTGTTACGGACATGGGCCTATTCTGGCTGAGACATGGCAGCCGGGTTTATCGGCAACCAGCACTGAAACAGGTTTTTTAAATAATAGTTGTAAAGGCAACAGGCAACCATTAGGACCGGACCTCATCTCTGTTTCTCCACCGCTCTTGTGGTAAGTACCCACATTATTTCATTGTTCAAATATGGTGGGAGATGTCTATTTAACACATTTAGATATACATTACTCGTTTTTGAGAGAAGCTCAATTCCTCCACATGGCCCGTGTATATTCAATGCTAACCGCGCTTAAGCTAGCTAACCTTGTCAGGGGAGTTCAGCACGTTAGCTAGAAAACGTGTCCTGAGGACCCGAATAATGCTGTTAGCTGCCTAGTCTGTGATGAAAGAACACTTTTGTATTTATCAAGCCATGATGTTTGAGCACAGACATGTGTAACAACGCCTCGCACTGCATCGTATAACTGTTTTTAACCGAGCCAGCTGGTTTACAAAGGCAAGCAGGGTTGGAGTAACTTTAACGTTAATGTAATGGACACATGGCGAAATTGTATTGCAATGTTTTATCTCCTGAAATCAAAATGTATAGTTACAATGTAGCAGACGTGGACGGTGTCAGATATTACTATATTATATACAGACACGATATTCAATACATAAGGAGTGAGAACGGTTTGCAATACTATTGATAGATTTACCATCTATGTTTTGTAAATTGTGAGTTCTCACAACAGTTTTTTGTTTCTACCAGGCTGCAACCTCCGGATTTTTTATTTTTGGACGTGAAGCCATGAGACCACCGCCGGAGTGACGTGGTCTTTTTGTGTTCAGTTAGAGTTCTATTTTTTATTTTATTTAATTTGACCCTGTGTGCGTTCAGTTAATAAAAATGTACTATAACATTTTGGTCTACGTGTCTTATTTTATCGTATTGTTAAATAATAATTCATTCAACCCGGACCTGGGCCGACGTGTTTCTTCTGGTGTGCCGGCTTCGGGCCGATGCTGGCCCCAGTTAGTTTCGATTACGGCCCAGTGACGGCAGTGTCGGCCGCCGGAATCGGGCCAGTGTATTCGGCCCGATTCTGGGGGGCCATTCATGCCGAGTTTCAGCAGAGTCGGCAGCCGGACCCGGGCCGATGTGTTTCTTCCGGCGTGCCGAGCTTAAGCCGGATCTGGCCCAGTTCATTTTGGCTACCTGGGTTCTCTCTTCTTTGGCTGCAAACCTTATAAACCCTAGGTGCCCCAAAAAATGGGGGCAGAATTCTTCATCAGGAGCTCTTCCTCACTCTCACTCTCACTCTCCAAGTACTCCCATGAATCGATACCAAAGCCACTGATGTGACAAAACTGCAAAGCCTGGCGTTTCAAGAGCATATAAGTCCATTTTACATGTTTATAACACAATTCAACCATACATATTAACATAAACCATAAATATAACTCGAAGTAATCGAAAGTCACTCGAGAGAGCTCCCCAAGTTATGAAAATATAAATTGTTATATCCCTAGCTTGATGCCACACATGAATGTGGAAAGCTTACGACCTACGGAATCCGCTGCTGTCAGACAAGCCTCAGCAAGAAATCAACCGCATTGCATTTTTTTTTCAGCCCAAAAACTGAAATATGACTTACTTATGGAAGAAACGATACTTGCTTGGTATGTATTGGTGCATATGATTGAGCAGAGCCCCTCTGTTGTGGAACCAGAGGCATCCAATGTCCAGGAAGAAAGTTAGGGCATTTTTGCTTTCAGCAGACCTAAACCTACGGTTCACGAAATCTGCACTAAATTAATTACTAAAAATATTTAACTTCACTTAATCAAAGTCAAACTTTAGTTCTATGTTATAGTAGAAAAAAAAGCGATGATATGCATAATTAAAAAGAGGAAATACATCCTGGAAGTTTTGTTTTTTTCGGAAGTCTTTTCTTTTTCTTTTTTCTTTCCTGTGTTCTATCATCAACCAATAAACCAGTAACACATACTCTGCTACATGGACCTCTTAACTAGTCTCACAAGTGTTTTCTGTATAATCTACCTTTTGAAATTCAAATAGACGTTGTGGTTGAGGAGATAGTCAGTATTTGGTATGGCACTCGTTTAGCCCCAGTGAAGCCCCAGCCATTTTTCTCAAAAATTCCGAATGGTTTGCATAACCATTTAGAAAAATGGCTGGGGCTTCACTGGGGCCAAACGAGCGCGTTTGGGTTGTAGAGTTATGAGACTCGTACCGTTGTGGTTTCATTTGGCCTTGTGTTTCTCAGTTTACCTCACCCCTTCTGTCTTACACACACATGTCTATTTGTGTTTGTAAGTGTGTGTGAGTCTATTCCATTCCTGCCATCAATTAGCTCATTGCCTCTCCCTGCTCTGCACACACCTGTCAGCAAATGTACTCATCAGCTCCGCAGTAAATGAACCCTGGCTTTCCTCCCAGTTCTTGCCAGACCATTGTCTCAGTCCCCGTGGTAATTTGTGCATCAGACCTAAATTTTTGTGTTTGGAGCCTGACAGTAACTGTTCTCCTTGGATGGTATAAAATGAAAATCCTAAAAATCAATTCAGAATATAAAGGAATTTTCACTTCCAGAAAATCACTGTTTAGCTCTCTGCCTGTGGTTGCTGTGAGCAGAAGGGGTCATTCCTTCCCAGGATCCTGTTCCCCCAGCTCTTCACATACGGATGCATGGTCAGGACCTCTGCGTCTCACGTAGGTTTATACAAAACTAAACAAGGCTACTTGGATAGGTTTAAGAAAAGGTTTTAGGAAAAATAAATAAAATAAGTATGTTTTTGACAACCTGGAAATGAGAATGAGCTGGTCCCTCCGCTCGATATAGCACATAATGGGAACCTGAGAAAGATGTTACACAGCTATATTCCCCTGATATATGACATGGGCTGGCATTGAGCATGCTGACACACCAGATAGAATGGGAGCATTTATCATTTCATCAATTACCCTGTGTGCGTTTAACCTGCTATGACATGTCAAAATGGCTGCAGTGAAAAGGGCCTATAAGGCAGCGGCCAAGAGTAAACAAACATTTGACGCGTTGTGACGTCTGCTGCAAGGCATCTTTAGTGAGATGTTTGCAGTTATGGCGAGAAACTTTAAACACCTTCACGTGTTAGTTTGTTCGACAGTGGGGTGTTACGTAAGCTGCTAAAGACCTCCAGATCTGTCTCAAAGAAATGCAACCTCATTGGCTGACTCATGTTCCACTCTGTGAAGGGCAACTATTCCCCACTGAGAAGCACCGCAGTATCATTATTGATAAACCCTACTGTTGAACAGAGCACCGGGGATAATACCAGACTCATTCCTTTTGTGTTTCCAGGGACTCAAGCCAACTGAAACCTGTGCTGTGAAAAGGGAGCAGGGCGGGACTGTGAAGTTGCTGGCTGGGTGTTATGAAGGAAACATTCGCCATATTTTACATTGCCGAAAGAGCAATTTGCTCATTGTAAATATTGTTTAATTTGATACTTTAGTGGTTGACCTCTGTACTCAGGGGTAGAAAGGCCCATTAGCTCCTGTACCTGCTGTTGTCTCTCTTCAGTTTTACAGATCGGTTGATTAATATGCTAACCAGTTAAGAATTTCTTTGGTTGAGGATAGCCCTAATTTCAACATTTAAATAAAACGCTTATACTGGCATAGTCTGATAATGAAGTTGTGTATATGCACACTATGAGGTGAATGCAGCCATCTTCAGTATGCCGATGATCTTTAACATATACTCATAGTCACCAAATATGTGTAAACCATCCATCCATCCATCCAAACACAAAAAAACGGGCAGAGAACATGTTTGATCCCACAGCTTTCATTTGTTTCATTAAAAATATGAATCTGTGATGTCCCTCTGCAGTTAAAAAAAACACAAAAGTGTGGCCCCGGTAAATGGGCCTGAAAATACAACACAAGTAAATTGGTGTTAAGGCTAGGCAAAAAGTAAACACTATTTGTGTTATCACTAAAGCCCGATTTGTCATGTCTGCCATAGTTTAAAAAGTGTTTGAACCCAAAGTCCAGAAAACAGTCCTTAAGATTACCATCTTTATCAAGTTTTAAATAAAGTATTAAAGATTCTTCATTTGATTTATTTACTTATTATCCTTATTATATTGTTTAAGACTCACAGTCGATAGTGGACATCAGAACATTTATTTCCCCAGCTGTTAGCATTGGTCAAAGTTCAGACGTTAGCTCAACTCTTTGATGGTTCGCTCTAGTTAGGTAGGCGAACCTCACTTGTTACAGTATTTAAACTTGAGGACACAGCTTTCCACCAAGGTGTCTGAGCATATGAAGACTCAATTTAACCTTTTATCTATATACGCACAAATCTATGTGCAAAACAAACCGCAAAACACAGAAATGATGCTGAGGAATTCTTTATTAACTGATATATGCATCAGGTTTCCACAACCACAGGGACACATGTCACAAACAGTTAAATACATCCTGAGAACAAGCAACAGCACACTGCCGAGATCAAACAACAGGGTGACACATGGTGAGGTGACACAGATCAGTGTCTGCTCGTCTTCAGGAGGCTTCCTACTTGGGATCGGACCTAATTTGATAAGAAATAATGATTTGGTCAATTCTTTAATTAACAATTCTTAAAAATGAAGGGGCAAATTGTTTAAAATCTTAGTTGGGGCACTGTTACTGTTTAGCTTATTGATTTATTTATTTTTTGGTCAATTAGATCATTTATTTGGAGTTTTTTAAGATAAAAGCTCAGGGATATGATCCATATTTTTAGCAGCATTCACAAAATGCATTCTTATTGCTTGATTGTAAATGTTGAGTATACAGTGATGGTTTAGTTTGGCCGTGATACATGAAGGCAGGTGTACAACTGTAAAATATCTCAAACATTTCTTTCTCTTTATTCGTCATCTTATCACATATTAATCATGGCCAACTGACAAGCATGTTTATAGCTGGTTCACACTTCTATTTAGCTGTGCGCATGGCTTTATTCCAGTGGGGCAGGGATGATGCAGGAGGAAGAGAAGGATACAAACGATGGAAGTGTGCATCTGTAGAGAAGAGATTCAGTTTAATAATTTATTTTATATTCATTTGTCACCAAAAGTCAGACTCATACAGACAACAACAGACAAAGTTCACAGTGCACAGCAGAGAAGAGACAAATTACAAAGAACAAACACCAAAAAAATGCCAAACAAAACAAGACACACCTCCTTAGTGGAGGAATATTGATGCAATCAGTTTCAAATGCAAGTAATGTTGTGATGAGCAGGGGAAGATGTTAATATACCTGAACGTATGTAATATATATCATTATTATGTCTTCATATTAAATTAAATGAATGAACATTGGAGTTTAAGTAGACTTTTATTTTCACATTTTATATCTTGCCTGTGTTGCTTTAATATTTGTGTTTTCATAAAAGGTCATCTTTGAACTTGTCTCAAATATTGCATTGTAATTTTTCAGTATTTTGTAAACTGTAAAAAGTGAATAAAACCATGACTGCAAGGAGGGAAGTTTAGTCTCACTGGCTTCACAAAAGCGCTAAATTCAGCTCACTATGGTCAGACGTAATACACTACTGTATAATTATGATATATTTACTTACCATATTCTAGTCCACACTTCTCTTCCCTCTGTAAATCACTGCAGAAGAACAGGTTGGAGTGGCATTAGAAAAATCATACATTTTGTTACACCAATAAATACAGAAAATTGTTGAGGTTGTTTCAGTGATTTTGACTTCAAATAATAGCCTTCTAAATATGAATGCAGATTAACATACACACCTGTACCAACGTTGCTCCCTAAACAAGTGACTGAGAACAGAAATAAAAAAGGGGTGAAATTTAGTAAAAATGTCATCATCCATATTCAGTGTTTTAGCTATATTAACCTTTTTCATCCTGTAATTGCTAATCATCTAAATTGTTTGTGCTATGTTCCAATCCCAAATAAAGTGAATACAATTATTTACAGAAGTATATAAAATGAACGAAATAGTGATGAAACTACCAACTGTGTGTTAATAATGGACATTTGCATTATCGACATCTGTTTCAATAGAAACATCTGTCATCATACACTTTAAAGCTGCTGATAATAAGCACGTATTTGCATCACCAGACATTACTGTGAGAGGTCCTACCTGAGTACAGTCTCTGAGGGCAGAACAGGACTTTGCTGCCCTCTGCTGTGAGCGGAGCCACCACTACACTGTAGACGTCCCCGCACTGTATGCTGCCAACGTCGCAGCTGCTCTCCCCAGAAGAGGCAGAGCAGGTGTAGTTGTTGCTGCTGCTGCTGCCCACCATCTCTGTGATGTAGCTGTGGCTGCTGCCCGCGCTGCGCCAGTAAACCTGTAGAGAGTTATTGGCCATCCTGTAGAGCCTGACGCCTGACGGACAGCAGGCACCTGAGAGAGAGAGAGAGAGAGAGAGAGAGAGAGAGGTCAAAGGTTACCAGATGTTGGTGGATGTTTAATTTGTGCTGAGTCTTTGAGATATTAACATTAACAGTATTTCGATTTAAGGAGATATTCTTTTTGAAGAATAACTTAAACATTCTCCCTCGCTTGCACCTAAAATATTGAATTCACGAGCAATATCGGGCTCCATTGCTCCGTTTAATACGCTCAGGTTATTTGTTGCTACAGCCTGACTTGGTCTGTAATGACTGACCAATAGCGAGTAGGTATACTGCTGATCACTAACTATTATCTATTTTGCTACTGTTACACTGCACTTTAATATTTAGCATTAACCAATTGTTACTTTTACTGTTCAGCATATGTGGCTTTAATATATTTCAATCTTGTGTTTTGTTGTTTTCAACTCAACATATCGACCAATATTATTCTTTTCACATACATACATACATACATACCTCTTAGATAAGTAAGTTATTACATAATCCAGTTGAAATGTCTTTCTATTTGACCTCCAACATATCTTTAATTTCAATAAATCAAGTGAGAAGTAGGAACATTTTCTCATAGACTTGTATACAATCAGATGTATTTTACAACCACAGGAGTCGCCCCCTGCTGGCCAGTAGAGAGAAAGCAAATTTGGCATCACTTTTCCCACCCGGAGGTTGGCGCCTGTCTGGGAAGTTCTTACGTCACTTATATGTTCATGATTGCTTCCATATTGTAAAAAGTATAATGGATAAAAACTACATCAGTGTTGTAATATTAATGGTCGAGAACATCTTCACTCACTGGACGAGAAGCCCTGATATGAGCAGTTGGAACTGCGCCCGCTGTGGCTGAACGCCTCCATGGTGACGGTGTAGTTGGTCCCACAGGTGATGCATCCCATGAGGCAGTGGGAGTCCTGGGTGTGGCAGCGGGCGTGACCACGCGTTGATGTCAGAGAAGTGATGAACGAATACGCTCCTCTAGCATGAGACCAGGAGACGTTGGTCACGGCCTGCGTTACCTGATCGACTGTTAGATTGCCCGGGCAACAGGGCTCTGTGAAAGAAGGTGATATGAGGATGTTACGGGTGGAGCAAGTTACCAAATATCTGTATTCGTATCTGTATGGGGAATATCTCTCTCTATATAGCCTTTATAGTGCTTTTGGAGCTTTATTTATAGTTATAGTTATAGTTTGTGGAAGTGCAACACTAAATCACAGAAGAAGCCCTTTTAATTTATTGAAATCAAGATGTTGCAATTAACAAGTACATTGATGTGCCAAAAATGAATCACTAAAGAAGATGCATCAAATTAGACTTTAGCTTATTCAGGGAAATCATAATTCTTGAAATCAGTCTTTATGTTCATTTAGCTGATGATACAAAGTTGTAGATTTAGAAAGTAAGATTTTTAATTCAGGACTTAATTTTGTATAACCGTAAAGGTAGCACTCATTAGTATGCAATTCATAAACACAGTTATAAATGTTTTATTCTTGATTAATAAGCTTGACTATTATGCGTTTCATCATTATTTTTTCATACTTTATAAATGATGGATTCCCCATTCGTAAATTAAGTAATATATATTGCAAACCAATTATTAAGGACTTATAGATGATGCACTAATGGTTAACATGGGCATTTATAAGCAGTGCCTCAAAGCTAACACAAGTCTCAGTTATCTTCTCATGAGAAAAGGGAAATAGACACAACACAAAGTGATAAAGAACATCCATATGTTCATGTTGGAAAATGCTTTATAAATTATGAATTAAGTCTTTACTCATTCTGTACTAATGCTAAATAGTGTATAGTTATTATAAAGTGCTACCAAAGTAAAACATTATGAGTTTCTTGAGTGTTTCTATTTTTACCTCAGTAAAAGATCTGAATATTCCTTCTGCGTATTGGAGATTTTGGACCAAAGATGCTTTTATAAGTGTATTGTATTGTGTATAAGTGTACTTATACTGCTGTTCTGGTGGCTCGTGGTGGCCTGACACGCCACGGACATGCTTCTTTATTGATTTTTCCTTTAACCTGATACCTCGTCTGTACTTTTTCTATAAATGTGGATCAATCCAACCCTTTGACCACACTCACCTGTTTCCAGAGAGTCAGAGTAGCTGGGTAAACTCTGGCCGAAGGGGCTGGTTGCTGTGACGCTGACTTCATACATGGAGCCGCAGGGAAGGTCAGTGATGTCACAGCTGTTTCCGCTGGTGGTGCAGGTGTACCTGCCGTCATCTCCCGACGCGCTCACAGTGTAAGTGGCGGCACTGTTGTTTGCTGTCCAGCTGACACTGATGCAGGAGGAGTTTTTCAGATTCAGCATCAGATTCATCGGCATGCAGGGAGCTGATGGGGACGGAATGAAGAAGGAATTAAAAGTTGATTTTATGTTTGACCAACAGAGGTGAACATAACGACAATGGCTGTGCAGCTCAATTATTTAACTGAGAATATATCAATCATACAGCCATTAAAACAAACTTTACATATCATACACTCCTTAGCCACTTTATTAAGAACTCCTGTATAAGATTTAATGTAATGCTCTACATCAGCTCTGCCATGGATTATCACTTTTCTGACTATACATTTCTAAGTAGAAGCTGTTGTATCGGATTGCATTAGAATGTAGATTTGTGTACCTAATAAAGTGGGCAGTGAGTGTACTTCTCTATCCACTGGGGGTTTTCAGACATAAAATGTAAAAAAATTCGCTTTTTGCCTCAAGTATGTTATTAATTGTTCAGTCAGGCTCAGTCTGGATATTTTCGGGATACATATACAGAAAATAAACAGAAGTGTTCTACCTGTGTTTTTAGTGTGAGCTTTGCATGCACGGTTGCATCCACTGATTTCATTGCAGGGCGTCACCAGCACGCTGTAAGGACTGTCGCAGCTGAGGTCAGAGAGGGCGCACACCGGTGCCGTGTCGTTACACAGGATAACCTCTGAGCCGTCTGCCGCTCGAGTCTCGTACAGCTGGGCCCCCTGCGAGGCCGTCCACGTGATCTCCAGAGTGTCAGTGCTCACCAGGGAGACTGACACACTCTCTGGACAACAGGGCACTGGAAGAAGTAAAGAGACAAACACATATCATCATCCCAACCAGGAAGAAAACCCGTCTCATAAGGACTCAAAATCCTAAAACCTGAGGTGACGTGTTACTTACAGGTGGTGTAGTTGAGAATCTGCCCTTGAGGGCTGCTGCCAGCCTGGTTGAACGCAAACACAGACATCAGGTATGTGTAGCCACACTCGCAGTGGTAGGTGCAGTTGTTGCCGGTGGTGTTGCAGGTCTCCTCGACGCCGTCGCCTCTCTTGATGAAGGCCTGGTAGCTGTCGGCATGAGGCGCCGTGTCCCAAGTCAGCGTGCAGTTTCCTGCAGTTGACTCCATGAGAGCCAAAGACTGTGGTGGGCAAGGGACTGGCAGAAGGGGACAGCAGGTCACACTCATATACTGAGAGTGGTTTCAGACCACTGAGGGGGTCTTATAGTGTGCATTTCTCACCAGTAATCACAAACTAATGATTTCAATTTTCAATATTTTAATTTATATAATAAAGTGTGATAATAACTATTGTAGCCTATTAAAGTGTATGTTCAAAGTATCTGTTTAATTTCACTGTATTAGGTTTGATCTATTAGCAGCAGATAAACTCATCTGGAAAAAATAGTGCAGCATTGTTTGCCTTTATAAAACCAGTCTTTTATGTTTGAGAAAAATGTGCTCCATCCCAAAAAGTTGCTGACATTTTTTCTTCTTCTTCTTTTATGTTTCTGTGCAGTTTTAATAACATGTACTACCTTACAGTAATGACACAACCTAATCATCTGGAGTTACGCTTAACCAAACCAGTTAACTGTGGTTTGACTGTTGTGATATACCAATTATCTAACTTGAGTTTTGGTATTAATCATGGGCGATATGGCTAAAATTGTAGATAGCGATACAATTTTATACATATATAAAATAATATATATATATATTATATATATATATATAATATATAACAATATCTGGAAATGCATACAGAAAAAATACAGATGGGGATTTCCCTTACTAATCCAGTTAATTTAATACCTAACAAATCAAAGTATATCATCATTTTAATGCGAAAATACAGTGATTCCTTATGAAATGTAATGCAATTTCCATAAATAAGGCCAGCTCATTGATTCTGTGTCCATAACGACCCATTACAAAGTCAAAATATATATCAAGAAAAGAAAAAGAAATGTGGATCTGATCCAAAACCCATCTCCACTCACAGGTGGTGAACACCACGGGGCCGGACGGCTGGCTGGGCCCGGCCTCGTTGAAGGCGGTGACCTGGATGGTGTGCACCTCTCCACAGCCCACTGGCAACAGGGTGCAGGAGCTGGATGTGGAGTTACAGGTGAGGTTCTGGTCACTCGTCACATGGTATTCCATGGATCCGTAGACCTCCGGATCGAGTTCCCAGGACACAGAGAGTCCGGCCACACCGTTACTCATCACCACAGAGACATTGGCACAAGATGGTGATGCAGGTCCTGTGAAAACACACACACACACACACTAGATGAGTCAAACACACAAGGAGATACAGACATACATATTTGATACGTCTTCCAAGCTGGACACAGTGGTAGAGTATATTTAGTACTCTCAATTTGGTGTTTGTTACTTTGAATTTTTTGTCCACTGCATCTTTGAGGAACATATTGTTTTAATGACACTATATTTATCAGATGGCTTTAGTTACAGGTTTAAAATCAAGATGGTATAGATAACAGGGTAATAAAATATGATAACATTATTTGAATTACTTACTTAATTACTTGCATTTTACTACTAATATTTGTTTGCTTTATACCTTTAAGCCCTTATGTGTAGAATGTGTCTCTATATATTATTAGAGCATACAAACGTCTTTGTGGCGAAATTAGTCAGATCCAGCAAAAATTGGAACAACATATATGTGTTGCTTTCAGCCAATTCATGCTTTATGTCCGGATTTATATGTTTGGATTCTCCCACTAGGGGGCGCCAAAGACGGGCATTTTCAAATCCGATTCTGAGGATAAAATAGGGGAAATAAATGAATGCTCCTTGGCAAATGGTTTCACTTTGATGCTTCATAATATTCTGTGAAGTAATAGTTTCGGTCTCTTTGTATTCATGACCACTAGATTTGGGACGTGTTTCTGAAAAAGTGTTTCTGCTGTTCTACAGCA
The DNA here is from genome assembly GCA_038501785.1 of Myoxocephalus aenaeus. Classification (NCBI taxonomy): domain Eukaryota; kingdom Metazoa; phylum Chordata; class Actinopteri; order Perciformes; family Cottidae; genus Myoxocephalus; species Myoxocephalus aenaeus. The sequence continues at coordinate 4,170,647 of JBAMJR010000011.1, forward strand.
TAAGTTACAATTTGAAGGTGGGAACATGTGTTTGTCAAACTGTGCAGGCATAACTTGAGCAAAACAGGCCACCTAACACACTTTACACTATTGAAACACAAATATCATACAAATGAAAGTTTGTGTAAAATGTATAATATTTCTCACGTATTATTAATAAAGGAATAAAGACAGACTACAGGAGCTAGCGTGTGTCTCTCTCTCCTGTTGAATGTGATCTGGTGAACACAGCAGTTCACAGAGAACAAAAACACACAGAGACGTGTCTCAGTGCCTCCTTACTCGTTGTCTGGTTGATGTACAGACTGCCTTCTCCCGGTCGGCCCTCAACGTCCCATGCGAAACCCTCAATGACGTAGAGGGAGCCAGCCTCCAGGCCAGAGAGGGTCAGATTGGTGCTGGAGGTGTTGTGCTTCATGCTGCTGTTTGAGCCAAACTCATAAACAGACATAGTGTAGAGGACAGCGTGAGCAACAGGAACCCAGGATACGATGATGCTGTGATTGCTGGGAGAGGAGGCAGAGAGCTGAGGAGGAGGCAAAACTGTGGAGGAGAAAAATGTTTTATATTCATGAGAAGTTTTATTTAGGCATTACTATTATATATATATATTTTTTTCTTACTTCCAAGTTGTTTTCAATAGTCACAGACCCACCAGTAATGTCACATGTTGACCGACAGTATTAGTTGCCACAAAACTGTGAGTCCATCAATGCTCTTTTGACACCTACTGTATGAAAATCACAGTTCTCATGATATTTTATGACTAGGTGAGCAATTCACCTCAGATGTGGGAACTTACATTTAGATGTGATGAACTTTCTAGGCCATTTTTTCATGATTGACAGGCTGAAAAGCCTGATTGGAGTCAGACATATAAAGTAGCCTATACAGTACAATACAATGAAATCAGAGATGCATAATGACAAACAGAGGACAAAAAAAGGTGAAACTGCTTGTAGCATTTTGGTTCAAGTGAATCTTGATCCCCACCCTCCTTTCTCAGGATCAAGTCAACTCATTATGTTAGGCATACAGGGGTCAGGTATTGTTACCACCGATACAGGAGAGGCGCCGAGGGGCGCTGATGCATTTATTGGGTAAGAAAAACAAACAGGGAAGTTGCCTCACAGTGTGCTGCTATTGGACAATGAGGCAGATCAAGTGACTTCTGTGGGGCATGGGGATCGATGAGAACAGTACATGTTGTTTCTCCATGAACATACGACTTATTTCTACACATAAACCAGCCCGTTGTTATTTTGCCACGATATGTTCAGTATTTATGAGGTTTTGAAGAAGTGAATCTAACATTATGCACACATAAAGTATACCTGTCTTTGCAGGCACAGGAAGAGACGGCTGGCTGCGGCCTCCAGCGTTGGCAGCCATGATGCTGAGCGTGTACTCGGTGTATGGCATGAGGGACTTAATCTCAGCGGGGGTGGAGGACACTGTTTCTTCTCTGAAGAAGCCATCGGTAGTCTGGATTCGTATGATGTAATGAGTCGCCCCGGTCTCCAAATTGAACGACGTTATCAAGGTCCCGCTATCCTTCGGCTTCACTGTCTGGATGGGATCCATCATCTCAGGGGCTGAAACAGTCACAGTCAGTTCACAGCCGAGACGGCGTCCAAGAAGAGGACGCATACTGTGGAAATGTAACTTCAAGGAAAATGTTGGTCGTAGTAATTGGCTGTGGAATCTACCTTTTACATACACATTTCCAGGATTAGTACTGGGATACATTTTATTTATTTATCTCATCTCCCTGTGTATATTTAAGAAATCCACACACTGAATGTATCAATAAAAATATTTCCTCTTATATTGTCATTGAACTATTAGTGACTCTTCTGTGGTCCTTCGCCCAGTGTACGTTGTCAACTGCCCATCATCAAAGTAACATGTAGGTGTATTTACATTGTAATACTAGTAATTATACTGGATCCACAATTTCTTTTTCAGACTTTTCTTTTAGATAAGTAGTGTGCCTGAATAAGGCAGTAAAAAATGTACTGTGCAAATTCTTAAAATAATGTTAAGACCAAGTCAAACACATGCAACACCAGAAAATATAGTAAAAGCAACAGCTTGTTTTTTTTAAATGGAAAAGTACACAATGATAAAGCCGTGAATAAAACCTTGGCTTATTTCATGCTGAAACATGACAGGTATTGTGTATACCCTTACCTGTGGATGACTCAACAGTGGCAGAGCTCAGGGTTATTTGGGAACTATCCAGGGCTTCAACTGTGAATACATACATGGTGTTCGGGGACAGAGAGTTTACAGAGCCCAGCACTGTGTTTGGACCAAACGTGGCAAATGCCATGTGGTTGCTGGGTGAGCTTTTGGGGGCGACGGTGATCCTGTATGAAGTGGCTTCGGGGAACCTGGTCCATCTGAGAATTGTGCCCTTGGTTGTTACTGAGAACACGGATACTTGGATAGCTGATGAGAGAGATGACAGAAGTGGAGATCAATACCGCATATGTTTACACCTTGAGACATATTTTTTTTACACATAGATGTGTGATATAATCAAGATTGAGTCCTTTGATTCTCATATATGACAATGATATAAAACTCTACAGTGGAGTTATGGTAAAAGAGAACATACCTTGTGCTGCAGCCTGCAAATATAGATGAAAAATAATGTTAACAATACTTTTATGGAATTACATAAAATTCAAGTTACTTCCAACAAGTTAATCACTTTTAATGTTGCATTGCATTGTGCTCTCACAACTAAATGATTGTGCCTAAATTCGAAATAGGATGTCAATTATTATAACAAATTGTATTCATTACTGTACCTTTGAGCAGATGCCTAGCAAGAGTAAAATCACCAGCCACTTCATCGCACCTGTTCTTCACGTCTGTCTCTTAAAACACTCCTCTCACTCTTTTACACACACACTTACACACTTATCTAACTTATGTTAGATTTTGAAACAAAAAATGCTTCACTCTTAACTGTTTTACTGTTTCTTAAACACATCTGGTGTCTGTGCCGGTTGAAATACCTCCATCTGGTCCCTCCCACCGGGAGCCAATATCCAGTCACAGCGAAGCAGAGAGATGCACCTTGGGGACGGTGCAGGTTAGGTTGCTTGAGAAGAAAACACAAAGGCAAGATATTCTATATTCAAGGATGTCGTCAAAACACAACAAAATAGCATGGTATGGGGTCTGACAAAGGAATTGGATTCCCCGATAGCTTAAGGCCGTAAATCCTTCCCTTTCACACTGAGATTACTAATACATTTTCTAAAAGAAACAACAAAAAACAGATGAAATGCCTGGAATAAAGATACTGAACATTATGAGCTAGGAAGTACAAATGGAGATACTAAGTAAACTGTTTGACTTAACTCATTATTTCTTATATGATACTGAGTCGACATTATGAGATAGTAAGTCAAGAGCAAAACCTCACAATTCTGACTGAAGTCAGAAGTTTCAGAATCAGAATCAGAATCAGCTTTAATGGCCATGTAAATTTTCACATACATGGAATTTGACTCCGGTTTCACTGGCTCTCGTACTTTTTTCCACACACAATATACAAGATAAATATAAAAATATAAAAAGGACATTAAAGACAGTAGTAAAACAACAAAAAAGTGCAGATAGTGCAGATGAAGAGTCTGTTTAACTGTTCATCAGAGTGACGGCCAGTGGGAAGAAGCTGTTCCTGTGTCTGGTGGTTTTGGCGTACAGTGCTCTGTAGCGCCTTCCAGAGGGGAGGAGTTGGAACAGCTTGTGTCCAGGGTGTGAGGGGTCTGTGGTGATCTTATTAACTCATGTTTGAATACATATCTCAATATTATGATGTCCACTTATAATTTCTACTTGTATGTATAGCTTAATTGTCAACTCCCAACATTTTCATTGTGTGTTGTAATGTACCTCAATAACCTCAATAACACATCTTAATTCTGGTACTACTGTCTTTCTTTCTTCTTTTGTTGTTGCTTCTATTGTTTATCTTTACCATGTAAAGTGCCTTGAGTACCTTTTAAAGCACTATACAAATCAAATGTATTATTATTATTATTGATAATAATATTGATGTATATATATTGCAACGTCTTACAGCAGTAGCAGCCACACCGTCAACATTTCTTGTGGAATTTTCTAGTTTATATAGTTATTGCTTTTATTGTTTCTGGTTTTACTCTGTAAAGTGCCTTTGAGTACCTTAGAACAAATACAATGTGTTATTATTATTATTATTATTATTATTATTATTATTATTATTATTATTATTATTATTAAGTGTTAAAAACTACAGCAGCACTCCGTCGCACACTTGGTGACGCAGGTGACGTCAGAACATGAAGACAGGACAGGAAGAGGCGCAGAGGAATAAAAAAAGAAACAAGATGGCAACGGGTCCAGATCACGGGCTGAAAAGAATAGTGTGGAAAAGTAAGTTCCCCCCGGCGGGACAGTGTTTATTTTGCGTGTGAAACAGGGAAGCTCTTCGGCTCCATAACGTGAAGGGCGACTGAGTGTTTTATTACCAGTTCGTGACTTAGTTTGTGACTTTGCATCTTGGCATGACAGTCAAGTCTCTTTCTGCTGCCGAACGGAAGTTTACTAACTTGAAGTGGGTGAAGAGTCGTAAAGGTTTGTGTGAAACCGACAGCTCGCGTGCTGGTGTGTGCATTTGGTGACGGTGTTCATCACAACCGAGCTGACATGGACTCGTGTGTCTCTGTTGGGACGAACGAGAAGTTGGTCTGAGTGCCTCTCTGTCGCTGCAGCCCCACCTCACCGCAGGTCAACGTTAGCGCAGCGAGGACATGACGTTTACATGGACTCACACCACTTTAGTACAAGCTTTTGAAACCATAACGTTGCACTCAATTGTCGGGTTATTAGTCCACGCTACTTGTTGCCAAAACGGATCTAGTCTAATCTAAACAGCCAACAAAACAATGAAGGAGCTACTGTTCAGTTTCTGTTAAAAAAACATGAGCGCTTTTATGAAGGTGAGAATGTATTGCAGGGTAGTTTTGTTACACTGCATCAATTCCACAAGTGTACTTTATAGGATGTAAATCAACGAAGAGAGAGACTCTTTGTTTTATTTCTTAAACCAGAGAGTAATCTGACTTGCTTTGTCAAACACAGCCATCTCTAATATGATTGGCGTGTCTAACAGAAAAGCTTATTTACTTCCATTCATGAAAACGTCTGTGACGTGATTATTCAGAATTATTAAATGCATTATTTATAGTAAAACACATTCAATGATGACAAATGTTAATCAGAAATGTAAACACCTTCTTTTTTTTTTGCACAACACTAGGCTGTTTACTTATGACTGACGTAATGAATTGTTTGAATTATAATCTCTAGATATTCAGCCCAACCCACGTGTTGCAGCTCCAGACTCAATCTACAGCTCTAACAGTCATGAACAGCATGTTGTTGTGTGGCTCCAGTCATGTTCTTCATGCTGTTTATATTCTGTGTCTCTTACAGGAATAAAAGATACAATTATTACAGATTGCAGGAAATCAGAAGCATGGAAGGTAGGACATCTCCATACTACTCCATACTACGGCTTCCACTCAACATATAGTTGTAATTTCTAGCATCATATTACAGTGTGATGCATAATTTGACCGCTACCAATTTGTCTTCTTCACAGATATTGATTCTGGACCCCTTCACCACCAAGCTCCTCTCATCATGCTGCAAAATGTCCGATCTGATGTCAGAAAAAATAACAAGTAGGTTTCCTGAACACCGAAACACTCATTTTGATATATTGCTGGTAAAAGACGGAACAAAGTGCAGTATGTAGGCTGTCGCTACCCCATTAACATGTATATTTTGTTTCTTTAGTTGTGGAGGACCTGTACAAAAACAGAGAGCCTGTTCCAGAAATGAAGGCCATCTACTTCATGTCACCAACGGCTAAGGTTCGCCATCATAGCCCTGTCATGCAGAATTAGTTTTCATTCTGATTATGTCTTTTTTCTGCTAAACTCTGGTGTGATATCTTGAATTTCCTTTCATAGTGTGTGGATGCCTTTATCGCTGACTTCAAGCCCAAACCTAAATATAAAGCAGCGTATGTTTATTTCACTGACTGTAAGTAACTTGAATCACTTATTCAATCTACTGATGAGGCAAAAATACTGACAATAATATACAGATAACATACAAACTAAAGCTTTTTGTTTTTTGGTCCTACAGACTGTCCCGATGAGCTGTTTAACAACATGAAGCGCTCCTGTTCAACGTACATACGAGTCTGTAAGGAAATAAACATCTCCTTCATGCCGCAGGAGGCTCAAGTGAGTGTTGCAGATTTTGCTCTTTTGGGTTCTTTTGAAATGCCCCATTTCCTCTTTTTAACCAGACTGTAGGGAAAATTAAGTTTGTCTTCAGTGTCGTGTTGCTACTGGGAGGAAGAGATTTTCAGTGTTTTCAGTGACTCTAATGGGTGTTGGCTGCTTTAAGCCATGATGTAATGACAGACTTTGTATTATCCTAGTGGCTTTGTAACTTGACGTTCTCTGTAGTTGAAAAAACAAAACAAAGGTTTTTTAGGTTCTTACTTGTTTTGAGATTTTCACAAACTAAATTAGAGTTTATTTACTATTATTAATATTCATTAATTCAGAAAACTTAACTTGACTCTGCTGTGTTGAATGCTCTTCAGGTGTTCACATGTAATAATCCGGGGGCTTTCCAAAGCATCTACAGTCCCCACAGTCAGGACAAAAAGAAGACACTGGAGACACTGGCAGACCAGCTCGTCACGCTCTGTGCCACGCTGGACGAGAACCCGGGGGTTCGATACAAGAAGTAAGCCAGAGAAGATTTAGTTTCTCAGATTTCAACACACTTCAGCCCCCAAGCAGAGTGGGAACCTTTTACGAGAAAACATGGAACCAAGACCATAGAATAAGTTACTTTACTGTGGCAGTCAAGAAATGAAGCTTAAATACAGTTACGTCGCCTCACTTTGCCGTAGCCTAGAACAACCTCAACTTTAAATGTAAATCTAAACAACAATCATCTCACATGAAGTAGAAATGAATTGTTCACATAATATACCTTTTATTATGATACAAAAGGAACCGTCAGACCCGTCGGGAACCGTCAGACCATCAAACCCCAAAAATAAATAGAAAAACCTCTTCTTTTTTTTTTTCTACAAACGGTTAAATCCAGTACGATATCTATCAAATATTGGTATTGGTGCCACCTTGGTGTGTATTAACCTGACTGTGATAACTCATGAAAAACAATGTATATCATAACTAGAGACAGCAACATGGAGAACGCACAGACCTTTGCAGAACTGGTGGACAACAAACTGGCCCAACACTACGAGCTGGATGACAGCGGCAAGAAAAAGGTGAGACACCTGCTGAACAAAGAATGTTGACAGAATAAACAAGGTCTTAGCCCGGAGAGTGAAAGGGGAACCTGAAAGTGTGGTGGTATTTTCCACTGACCGCTTGTAAAAGAAAAAAAAGATCCCCCCCTCAAGCAGATTTAGAATAATGTTCTGCTTCACCCGAATTGTGAAATAAGAAAAACTTGCGGTGGTTGCTCGGTAGCAACTAAGCAGTGTCACAGATGATAAGGAAAAAGGCCACTGTTTTGATTTTTTTTTTTTTTTTCATGCGTTGTTTTATTTGAACTTTATCTGTGTATTTCCCCCTCCTCTTATCTCAAGGGAAAGACACAGGCCCAGCTGCTGATAGTGGAGAGGGGGTTTGACCCAGTCAGCCCCATCCTGCATGAGCTGACCTACCAGGCCATGGCTTACGACCTCATCGATATCCAGAGCGACACCTACAAGTAATACCCGCTTTACCTGCTGAATCCCACCTTATTCACACATGCATTATATGCTTACGGCACCATATTGCTGTGCTCATATACCAGACAAGCTATTTTAAGAAATGTAGACAATATAGCTTGTTATTTTCCATTTCAGGTACAAGGGTAAAGATGGCTCAGAGAAGCAGGCCATGCTGAATGAGGGCGACATGCTCTGGGTTAAGCTGAGGCACAAGCACATTGCTGAGGTCTCAGAGTAAGTTTGCAAGATCTGAAGGATGGAGATGTCTTGTTTCTGTCTTCCACAGCTCAACCCTCCCTAACTCCATTTCTTTCACAATAGACAAATCCGCAAGTTGGTGAAGGAGATAGCTGCGAACAAGAAGCAGCCAGATGGGAAGGTAAAGTGCTGAGGTTTCTTCTTGTGCGCGTCCCTGAATCCTCATACTTAAAATGCATATCTTGAGCAAACATTTAATTACATTTTTATTTCAGATCACAATTAGCAATTTGGCCCAGATGATGAAGAAGATGCCCTCATTCCGTAAACAGGTGACTGAGGTATGTGGTACCAATATTGGCTCAGTTGCTTTTTTATAGTTTTTTTTATTTCTAGAGCTACGTGATCATTATGTTGTGTTTGGGTGTGGTGCCTCTAAAGCCTGCTATTATGTGGGGTTGACTTCGTCACGCACAAAAACAGAACAGAAAGTCGGAACTTCTGGCCTCTATAAGTATCTTTGTCTTCCATTAAAAGGAAATCTTATTTGAAACTCCAGGAACAATACTTGTACATTGTTCTTTACATATTGTTTTATATTTTTTAGTGCTGTCAAGCGATTAAAATATTTAATCGCGATTAATCGCATTTATGTCATAGTTAACTCGCGATTAATCGCAATTAATCGCAATTTTTTTTTGTTGCATTTTAATGCTCTTATCAACATGAAAAAGTGGATTGGCTTGCTTTATTTTATTGAAAAACAACTGCCAAACAGGGTGGTACAAAATAAAATCACTGCACATTTCAGGTAAACAAGGGTTTACAAAATAAAATTATAGAGTGCACCAGGCGTGAAAAAGGTGAGAAGGATATTACCCCTCTAGGAGGGTCCGGGGGCATGCTCCCCCGTAAGAAAAATTTAAATATTCCATATTTTAAAGCATCAATCTGATGCATTTTGAGATGCTTTTTTTGCCAACCTGGGGAGAGCTGGAGAAACTTAACTTCAGCCATGAGTCAAACATTATTATGGCCTCCTTACTAAGTATTATGCAAGCCATTTCATGCCAGCCTGTCACTGGGGCTAACATTTACAGTATATGAGGCACAATGTGGGAAGGGAGAGCATGGCTGCTTTTGTTAGCATCATTTATATCTTTGATGCAGAGAATGCATCTGGTGAATCCCTGCCTGTTGATTTTGGAGAATACATCTCCTAGATGAAAGGACACCTCTTGCCCTTTTATTGAAACCTTGCCTTCCAGTTTTAGCCACGACCAGTTCCAGCTGCATTTCAATCCAGCTGTTTAACAATGGCTGCATCCTTCTCCCCTAACACACTCATTCTGCAAAAATAATGTTTGTATTAGTGTTAACTTCTAGTTTAGCCTTATTCAGACCTGCCAACCTTGATATATAACCTATATATTGATAAGTCATTAAATACTCGTCATGCATTATATTGCATTGCATATAATGTGTGCTGGTCAATTAGTCTAAAATTAATTTTAGACTCATTTTTACCAGCGTACTTTGACGTCAAAATGCGTATCCGCTACGCAAATTGCGTACAGGTTGGCAGGTCTGCTTATTGATAGAACGGTGGACCACTTTACCTTCTGCCTGGTCAGTCCCCTCACCTCAAAATCTACCTCCTCAAAAACGTTATGCCGTGTTTCCACCGGAGCTTTAGCTAGCTGGCTAACGTTGCGTTCTCTCCTGCTGTGTTCAATGTGTTCACTCGCGCTCCCTTCTGGCACGCGCACCTGTTCGCAGTTCACTGAATATCATTCATTTTGCCGTATCGCGCTCACCATTCATTCATTTCAAACCGTAACGTTAGCCTAGCTTCCAAGCCCAAACGGCGTGCCTATTGTTTTGCTTCCGGTTGACCTACATCCGGCGTGGTGCTCGCGGAAAAAAAATAATTGAAAAATTAAAATGCGTTAACGCCGTTAATAAAATTGACGGCGTTAAAATTGGTTTGCGTTAACGCCGTTAATAACGCGCTAATATGACAGCACTAATATTTTTCTCTCTTTCTAGAAAACTGTTCATCTCCAGTTGGCCGAGGACTGCATGCAACATTTCTCAAACAACGTGGAGAAACTCTGCAAAGCTGAACAGGTCTGTCTGGGCTCCGTACTCTTGTTTTGGTGGAACAAGTGCTAAACTTTTTAAAAAAATTTTTTTTACCACTCAACCTTTCTTTAACAAGTCATTGGGTGTTCAGGGGTTTGGTGAGGAGGGATTAACCGTTTCCAGGTAGGAAGCCTACTTTTCTGTAGCAGAGTCAGATCTCTGAGCACCTCCCAAGGAGAGACTCAGTAAAGTTGTGTTAGGTGTCCCGGTCAGATTCCAAATGTGAAATGGTTTATGAATACATATTCAAAATGTGCAAACATTCACAAAGATGGTTTATCTCTGCGTAGGACCTTGCAGTGGGGTCAGATGTAGAGGGGGTGAAGGTGAAAGATCCCATGAGGACTCTGCTGCCAGTGCTGCTCCACCCATACAGCACCCACGACAAGATCAGAGCTGTGCTGCTCTACATCTTCAGCGTCAGCGGTACACCCAAGTCTTCTCTCTGTTCATTAGCATTCTGTAAAGTAGTATTTTGCTTTGTAGCTATTGAGTTCCAGGGACCTTTCAGAGTGCAGGCTATCAGAGTTACCAAGAGACATTTAAAGTATAAGGCATCGAGCGTCTGTAAATCAAGATATAAACTGACATTCTCAGGTGACTACTAATCCTACAATTGAGGCATGAGTTGATTTCATTTTCAATAGTACACATTGCATTAAGATATACCCCAGCATATTTGTGAATACTGCGGTGATGCCAGGTAGTTAAAAGTTACAGATTATTCCCTTTTAAAAAAGATCATAAAATGGACTTAAAACATGACATTTTCTTTGTTGTTCAATACCTTATTCCTCATTATTTGACTAATAGCATGCACTCTTATAAACTTTATTAGATTGTCATGCAGGTTTGTTTGTTGTGTGTCAACAGGAACAACAGACGAGAACTTAAGCAAGCTCATCCAGCATGTCAGGATTGAGGACGAACAAGAGTTTATCCTGAACTGGAAAGAACTGGGGGTTCCTATCATCACATCGGTAAGTGCAGAAGAGGAGAAGATTTATTGATTGAAGCTTTTGATTATGATTGATTGTAAATGAGTGTACCCACGGGTTAAAACTATCAGCAATGATAGCTGGTGTCTAGATCTTTCACCGTGGTTCAGTCTGGGTTTCTTTCTTTGTGCGTTTCATCTTCTTGTCTTGTTCATTTAGTTCTGTTGACTCAGTTTCTTGTACTTTTGTTTCTAGCCCAGTTTCTTCTCTCGCAAAACAACCAGACGCGATCGTTCCCAGGATCAGACTTACAACCTTTCCAGATGGACTCCTGTCATAAAAGATGTGATGGAGGTCAGTGAGAGCACATTACCTTATTGTTTAATGTGTTATATTAACAGCTTTTAATTCTGAATGATCACGTAGCATTTACACCTTTTTATTCATCCAATTTACAAACAGTTGTTTGAGAACTCTCTTTTGGATTGGCTTTGCTTAACAGGAAGTTTAGAAACTATGGATACCATAATGAATAAAGTAGCATAACTCCAGAGAAGATAATCTGGGTGCAGCTAGATCGCAGTGATTTTAAAGTGTGTATAGATGTGGGACAGGAGTGAATACGGAGCGAATACGAAAAGTTTACGCTGTGTCCTACAAATCTCCACATGTAGCTGGATCTAGGTCACTGTGCTGCCCCAGTTCGCCTCTGAAAGGCTTTCGGGTAAAA